>JAOUZG010011699.1:0-15716 GCA_026289955.1 Argiope argentata | reverse complement strand
AATGGAGGGTCAAGTGGCTGCGTCGAAGTGTTTAAGTGATAATTAGTAGGAATAGCAGGAGATGGAAAAATCTGATCTAGGATGGTTTGAGCTGCTTCTTTCAGACTTCCTTTCGGGTCACTATTTATGAGGTATGGTATTTGTGATGGAAAAACTGACTTTTGAGAAGCAGCTTTGTAGAAAATCGATATAATACGATTGCAGATTTAAAATTCTTAATACATTTGGAAAATTGTCAAAAATATGACTGGTTTTTAATTGATGCTAGACATACATTGATTTTGAAGCATTAACTGAAACTAAAATGTATTTATTTTGTCATTTGCTGAGATCAGCATTAGTTTAAACTTTATTTGCTTATAAACGAACTTCGGTTATCTTCTAGAAGTATATAATATAAATCTTATAAAAATATTTATAATCAAACCCTCCCCATAAAACTCTGGGCACTGGACAAGGCTGTATTGTTAAAAGCGTAGATAGTTTTATTTTCAGAATTCCAAATTTGGAAGTTGTATCTTTAAAAAATGTTTTTATCGTTATTCTTACTAATGGCATTTGCCGTGGTAATAAACATGGTAACTGCAATGCTAATAATAATGTCCATAAACTTTCAGTTATTTAAATTTATTACTACATTCAGTACCACAGGTGTTTGTGGTGAATTTCTGTCATAAAATAGATGAAATATCTGTAAATTACAGGCTCCGTCGAGGCTGTGTATAACGTAATTGTCGTTCCACTCATCATCCGGGTATGACTGTCGAAGCTTCTAAAAAGCTATTATCTCATTCCATGTGGAACTCATTCGCGCGCTAGTTAAAATGTAAATAAAATTATTTCTCTAAAAAAATCCCAATAATTGGAATTACAATAAAATACGCACGATCCTAATATTACGGTATATTGAAATAAATTACAAAAAAAAAAAACATACGAAAGATACAATTATGTTGTTGTTGTTTCTAATGGCACTTTACATGGACAAGCCCACTGATGAATCAGAGGATTTAACCATAAATAAGCGTCTCTTATTTGAAGTAGTATCAAATAGGACCAAGAGTACGACTTTAGCTACACAAACGCTTGCACAGACCCTCTTTTACACGGGGGAGCATTCCCACGCCTAACAGATAGAACACAGAAGAACGACCATGCCATTGGATAACCATTCCATCGATAAATTTCTCAATTTTTGCATATTGCAGCCATTATGCAATTGAATCTAAAAATCAGATTCTATTACAATTCCTTTTTTTTCAATTTGGATCTGATAACGGTTTTGTAGTCTTATAGAATTAAATAAAATAACTTGAAGGGAAATATTTTTCATAGGATTAATCGGATTAATCAGTCAGTATCAATAATAACCTCCCAAGTTGATTAATCACTTTGGCAGCTCTTTTAATTAACTAGCGGATTTTGGCGGTCAGCTGACTCACAAAGATTATTGTTTGCCAAAACTTCAACTAAACAATTTATTTAACTTGGTTCTAATGTGTCCTTGAACAAATCATTTTTAAATTCCTGATTTTGATAAACATGGAACTATATTGTTTAAAAAAACCTTATACTGTTCATTATATTATTAGGGTTAAAATATAATCAGTATTTTTTTTAGTAATTGCATCTAAAATTTGAACTTGAATAAAAGTTGAACTTAACTAACACCTAAAGTTAAACTTCATTAGCAAATATAACAATTTTTTCAAAAAAATTAAACCTTCTCATAAACACGAAAATATTAGAAGACAAGCTAAATTTTTACTAACAAATAGCCTCTCCGTAAATTTGATGCCAGTAAAGAATGACTTCGTAATGAAGAATAGTTCAAATTTATATAAGTTATATCAACTTCTTATTTGAAAACAGTATTAGACATATTTTGGATCGGACCTTATAATTTTGAACATTGGTCGAATGATGAGGGAAATGTACGAGATGGCACCATCCATCTAAAGCGAGAGTGATTGGCCCTAATGGATTAAAATTGGAAGAGACATGTTTGAATGACTGTTCTGCAGTGGAATGGACTTCAAACATGGGACCCTCTTGTCCTGAAATCAAGAACATTAGGCAACGGCCCTACTCCTTAT
Organism: Argiope argentata; assembly: GCA_026289955.1. Taxonomy (NCBI): domain Eukaryota; kingdom Metazoa; phylum Arthropoda; class Arachnida; order Araneae; family Araneidae; genus Argiope; species Argiope argentata. The sequence goes on along the minus strand of JAOUZG010011699.1, from coordinate 13,620 downwards.
TGGTTTGAAACTTCTATCTATAATTATATTCTCAGCAATTAATACGCTATTCTAGCCAAACATTCGTAATACTAACATCTTTTAGAAACAGGTTCATTTCCCATCATACCATATATGTAAAACTTGTTGGGACAAAATGTCCATTTAATTCCATTTGGATCAATGTCTAGGGTACTGATTAAGAAAAGAAGTAATGTTTAAAAAATTTATTTGCAGCAAACAAAATTTACAGGACATTAAAAATTAAGACAGGAAATGTTAATTTTATTAAAGGTTATAATTTAAAATACTTAAATGGAACCAAAGGGCGAAGTTTAAGAAGATATCTGCTCATTTCAGCACTAACAACAAAAGTGCAAGTTAGTATGTAGATGCAAAGAATTCTGAGAAGATAAAAAGCGTGGAAACGCATTCAATTTATGAGTTCAAGTGCAAATTGTCAACTCATATAACGTCCACACGTAGGTGATGGATGATCTGTTTGGGAGTACTTCCCATCCTTAGTAGGACTTTGCCGATTCCACAATTTCTGAGGCAATAAAATGGCGAAAACCAACCACCATGCCTGACGCTTCTCATTCTCATAACTGAACTGTATCCCCTAGGGCACACTCATCATCTAAGGATGCATTTTATGTATTAATACCATCTTTTAAAATATCCTCCATCTGAAGTAATATGGAAATTTGGAAAGGGAAGTTTCTATCTCAGATGTTGCCCTTTTCATTTGACTCAAATTCAATATAAAAGATTGTATCTCACAATAGTCACCGTTTGCGGTTAAACGAGACATAAATGTAGTGAAAATTTTCCAGAAGAATTCCCACAAGAACAATGAAAAAAAATAAAATTGGTGTATGTCATATGGAATGTAGGAAAATGAATGTCATCGAAACATGAATTATTATTCTTTTTACTTTGTAAGTGAATTTACATTACAATTTGACCAATAATATTCAAACTCACTATATTATTGAAATTTTTATTTGTTTTCATCCTTTTGTAATGATACCTGTAATGATATTGTTTTCTTATAAAATAAGTAATTATTTCATTACTTTTCACTTTTAATTTATTGCAGTTTTGGATCTAAGTACGACAACAACAGTTTCCATTTATAATAAATTGAGATTTCATTTGGAAAATCAGATAATAAGAATATTCTGTTTTAACCAAATTATGCTCTTAAAAAATGAATTCTTCTTTTTATATAAGACTTCGTAAAGGATTAAACTCTTTTTTCAAAAACATAACTTTTATTTCGACAAGGTTATGTAATCCAAGAGTAAAAACTCTAAAATTTCTTCCAAGTTGAAAAAATTACATAATCGTTTGGTTATATACCCCAAAAAAATAGTATTCTTTACTCAATTGAAAAAAGGGAAATTGAAAATTCTTGAATTATTTTTTTTTTTATTTTTCAAAAATATTTCCTTTTAAATAGAATCAAACTTTTTTATTAATTTTTTCTTAAACCCATCTTTCTTTTAAACCTATTAGAAGTTTAAAGAGTGTGAAGAAAACCATTCCTCGGAGCATGTTCTAAGCATTTCTTAAAATACTTTCTATGCAAATCGTATGGAAATGGCGTTTTTGACGGGATTAACTTTTACCACACGGTGAACTATTATAATGTATTTCTAGTTTCGCTCCTCTTTTGCTTCTCCCATGACATTTAACATGAAATTTTTATAGAGTTGAAACCTTTTTCATTTCAAATAGAAAAAAGAGACAGAGAAAGAAAAAAAAAACTTAATGGGAATTTCCTTTCTCAAAAAAAAACAAGAAACTACTTTATATTTTAATGCCTTAAAATGAGATTTTAAATTTATTTTCTATTGATTTAGAAATATTTTTAAGCTTTTATAAGAAAATAGAGTTCATTTGTCAATTCCTCCTGTAAGTTCACACTTTTTCTATATATTTATTTTGCTCAAATTTTCAATCGTTAAAAAAATACCTTTTATTCATCATGGTATTTTTTATACATGATGAATAAAAGGTATAATACATGTTTACTTTACTTTTACTTCATTAAGTACAATTTTGCTTTACATTTACAAATACATTAAATTTATTGTGGATGACACTTAAAATCATTATAGTTTTTTTCAAATATTAATTACTTAATTAAATTTATTTAATTTTGAATACTTTAAATATAGTTTTAACAGTTTGTGAGAAGAATTGAAATTAACAGGCAATAGCTTAATCCAGAAAATGCAAGAATTTCAGTATTTGTGACTTGAAAATGGAGAATACGAGTTCAATTCTGGCTAAAATAAATAATTTTTGAAAATTTTTGCTTTAAATATACATTAAAAAATTATTTTAGAGAGTGGGAACAATGGATATTTCTTAAAAATTGAAATTGAAAAAAATATTTATTCTTTAGGCTCAATTCCGATTTCTCTCCTTAAAATCCTTATTATCATTTGTTTGTCACTTCCTGTACCTAACCTTAAGTTTGAGCTACGTGTTGAGAAGGAGAATAGAAAACTGCAAAGAAATTCGCTTTCTGTTTCGCCACTTAATATTGTGATTCTGCTATACGTATATACACTGAAGTGACAAAAGTCATGGGGTGACTGTTAATATCGTCTCGGTCCTCCTTTTGCCCGGCGAAGTGCAACAACTCGACGTGTCATGGAGTCCACAAGTCGTTGGAAGTCCTCTGCAAGAATATTGAGCCATGCTGTTGTATAGACGTCCATAATTGTGAAAGTGTGGATGGTGCAGGAGTTTGGGCACGAACGGACCTTTCGATGATGTCCCATAAATGCTCGATGGGATTCATATCGGGCGATCTAGGTGGCCAGATCATGCGCTGGAATTGTCCGGAATGTTCTTCAAATCAATCGCGAACAGTTCTGGTCCGGTGACATGGCGCATTGTCATCCATAAAATTCCCATCGTTGTGTGGGCACTTGAAGTCCATAAATGGCTGCAAGTGATCTGCAAGCAGCTGAACATAACCATTTCCAGTCAATGATCGTTTCAGTTGCACCAGAGAACCAAGGCCATGCCATGTAAAAACAACCCACACCATTATGCAGCCACCACTAGCTTGAACAGTGCCTTGCTGCTGACAGTTTGGGTCCATGGCTTCGTGGGGTCTGCGCCACACTCGAACTCTACCATCAACTCGTAACAACTGAAATAGTGACTCATCTCACTACTCCACAGTTTTCCACTTGTCTAGGGACCAGACGATATGCTCACGAGCCCAGGAGAGTCGCTGCAGGCGATGTCGTGCTGTCAGTAAAGGCACTCGAGTCGGTCTTCTGCTGTCATAGCCCAAGGAAGACAAATTTCGCAGCACAGTCCTATCGGACACGTCCCTCGTACGTCCCACATTGATTCCTGCAGTTATTTGACGAAGTGTTGCGTGTCTATTAACATTGTCCCTTCTACACAAACGTCGGCGGTCAGGTCGTTAAGTGCAGGTGGTCGCCCACTGCGCTGTCCATGATGGGATGGGATGTCTGAAATTTCATACTCTCGGCACACTCTTGATACTGTGGATCTCGGAATGTTGAATTCACTAACGATATCCGCAATGGAATGACCCATGCGTCTAGCTTCAACTAACATTCCACGTTGAAAGTCTGTTAATTCTCGTCGTGCCGCCATAAATCACGAAAAACCTTTTCACATGAATAACTTGAACACAAATGAAAGCTCTGGAAAACGAACTGCGCATTTATACTTTTTCGCTGCGATACTACTGTCATCTATATATTTGCATATTGCTATCCCATGACTTTTGTCACTTCAGTGTACATATTTATATTAAAAAAGGTTGGAGGGTCTGGTTGGTAGAGTTTTGGACTCGTACTCCTTAGGTTATGGGTTCGAAACTCACCGGCCAAAATATTCCCAGAGTGTATGGCGACTGGCACTCGTTAAATCTGTTCGTAGTCGCAAAGTTCTCCATATCGAGAGTAATATGACTGGAGATTCTGGGTCAGAGGTGATCGTTCTCTGTTCCAGGTCTAAATTACGATCTGAGATGTATGAATGAATTAGCATAAATGAAGTCCACCCCCTAAAAAGAGTTGTGACGTGTGTGTAGCAAATCCGTACTCTTGGTCCTAGATGGCGCTACTTGTAAAATAAAGAGACGTATTTCTTAGGTTTAAAATCTGCTGATCGTATCAGCGGAGGCTTGTCCACGGCAAGTGACATTAGTCACAACACAACATATTTCTATTAATCGTAATTAATTAATAAAAAAGTAGCCTAAAATAAATAAAAAATTGCTTATAATTTCGGATATTTTTTTTATATTAATTCTTTTATATAGTGCTTCAGAATTTATTTATAGTGGTTAATACTATGGTCACATGTTTAGAAGTCACATAATAACTGTTGTTGCTGCAATGTGCCTAGTGTTTTATTTTTATCGAGAGAATAGCGTTCTAAAAATTCACATTAATATTGCCTTTCATAATCCTTTACATTGCTGATTATTAAAATTATATATTGAAAAACTCATGACTGGCACTCGTGCTAAAACAAATTATCAAAATTATCAAATTATAGTTTGGGAACAAAAGCTGTAGAGGGCAGTTAATTTGAATGAAAATCTTTAGGAATTGTGATAACATAAATTTCAAATGATAGTAACAATTATTTTGAGTATTCATGAATATGTTTAGATTCTGTAAAAAATCTAAATAATTTTATATGTTAAAATGCTTTTTTTAAATCAAATTTATTCTGAGGAAATTTAATACATGGAAGCTAAGAAAGATTTAAAAAAATACTTCATTTTTAATTTTTATGCTTAATTTTTATGCATTCTCTCCATAACTTCCAAAATTATCTTTTTCAAATATTTTTACTTTATCAAAAAGTTCAAAACTTATCATTAAAATAATATCATTCTTCTGATGCATAGTTTTAATTTCAATTATAAATAATTTTTAAAAATTGTTTTAGAGTATATTTATTACTAGATATCATAACATAGACATTTATTATAGAGAAGAGTTTATATTTATTCTTGGAGTAAATTTTGCATTGTTTTTATAATTGATGCTAATATTTCATTCTAGAATTTTCTTTCCAATGATGATGACGAAATTTTGAAGCATCACTTTTCATTTTCTTAATGCGGAGGTTTCGGTACAAGGTATGTTTTTAATAAAACTTTTGAATTTTTTTTTGTTCTTACAATTAATTCCAGAATCATATAAAAATGAATTTTTCGAAAGCATATACAATTCTTTTAAATGTTAATTATTGCTAATCTTTTATCTGGCAAAACTGGATACATTTCCAGAGAAGATTTTTGGATGACACTTGGGACAATGTTGGCTTTTGAAATATTAAGTTTAGAAATATTTCTCTGAGAGTTTCAGTAAACGAAAATTATCCATAATATTTTGTTTCAGTATTATCAATCAATATATTTAAAAACACTGTGTTTACAATTAATATTGAACTATTTATGCAATTAATAGTACTGATGAACTAAATGAGAATCAAAGGAACTAGTATATGATATGAAACAATATATGTTTAAGAATTTAAAAAATCGTAAATTAAATCTTGGTTTTGACATCACATTAACGTCAACATATGCTGTGGGATAGGTAAAAAAATAAAAAGCATTTGCTCGTTTTAAAAATTGCAGCAACGCTTTTGGAAAATGTATTTTGGGTGGACAAGAAACTATCTTCTTTTACAATTTTTTTCTTTTAACTTTTTCTGATTAAGTAAAAAAAAAATTGTCTTGAAAGAATTTAGTCCTTTTTTTTCCTAATTTCTTTCTAAAACACATAGTAATACCAAAAGAAGAAAAAAACTGTATTAAAAAGTTACTAAAAGATTCTAAATGTAATCTCAATCTAAAAAAAATATGTAAATGAACATTTTTGTGCGGATTAACATTTACCGCACGGTATTAAGAAAAAATATGATAATGGTTCTTTCATTCTTCTTCTCTTTATTTTAACTATTCTCTTCGACAATTACGCTGTTAACGTAGATTTTTTTACATACTTAAAGCATGACTCATTTCTCAAAAACTTTCCGGAAATTTTATTTAATGCAGATAAAAGTAATTACGATAAGATTTATTCTTTAAAGATTAGGAATTTCTTATAAAAATGAGCCTCGAATTTTGTAAAAGAACTAAGATTTAAACATTTATTTCCTTTTATTTTTATTTTTTGATTTTGAAGGAATTTAGTTAGTTTTGGTTAGATTAATAAAAAGTGCTTCATATAAGTTGACATTTTATGCTATATTATAATTATTATGAATAATTGGACACATTAAAAAAATTATAAACTGGGACCAGAAATTACAGTGACAAACAAAAAATTAATAGCAAAGCGGTTAAAGTTAATAAATTACGATGTAAAATATTTTAATTGCAAATATGTATCAAGTCAATCACTAATAATTATTTTTTTAATGTAGTTCCTATTAGGAATGACTTAGTAAATAAATGTAGGCAGTTTTGTTGATTGATGGCAACGCTGAAGAAACAAAAAATAACACACATTTAAAACAAAACGCCACGGAACAAGCATTCAATGCTTCCCCTTCGCCATATTTACAAAATCTTTTTTCACTTCTTGTTGCCACTTCCGAAAAGATAAAATTACCTCTCATGGAGTTAGATCGTTACGCAACATAAGTGTATAAGAAATAACGGGTATTTGAGCAACGATATAACGTTAATTAGGAATTGACTATCAATGATTGAAAATTGACTAAAATTCATTGAAAACAAGGATTGACTATTAATGATGATATGATGTGTCAGTTAATGTATCATTCAGTTCATGTTATGTTCAGTTCATAAAGGGGTAATAAATATATATCCCTTTATGTACACATTCTTTTACATAATGCCATGCGAAAAATCCGGGATAAAACTTTTATTCCAGAAGATCAAGGAATCAAACCGCCACGATAAATCCGTAAATGTCCTTTAGGGATATTATATAATGTCTACAATGAATTCATAGAAAAAAATCAGAGAATCGTCTGTTGGAAAGAAAAAAAACTGCAATTGAAAACGGTGACACTGGCAGTATTCAAAAAGCAAGTTTGCGAAAAGACATGAAGCTTCGGAGCTCAAAACTAAATAGTTAATACATATAATGCACATATATGGACAACATTTAATTTCCATGTAGTATACCAGACTTATCTCAAGAGAGATCTAGTGCAACTTATCATTAAATCTTCGTACTGCACTTACCGTCTGAACGGTAAATATAGTAACCTAGCGACATAATATAGCGACGCACATACATACATAATATAGCGACGCACCCGGTTTTGGTGCATTATATGTGTCTGGAGACGTTTCAATACGCCGTGAACATGCGGATCATACATGATGGCGTTTTTGTATATTTACCAACTAAGAGAGCACCGCGGTATTTGAAACCCAAACAATTGGATTGGACTCTATTAAATATCAAAAAAAATTATTGTTATTATCGCCATGTCAGATGATAGTTTGCCAATTATGGCAACCATTCTTCTTGTAAATACTGATTTCTGTTTTGTATTCATTCTTGTTTGAGTCTCAATTTGTTGTTGGAGTTCTATGGTGATCGTCTTGCAATGGAAAGTATGGAAATGGTAATTAAATATTGCAGAATAGAAATAAGTTTGATCATTCAGGAAAAAACCCAGAACTCGTCGAAATTTTATACAAAAATTAATATATACAGTCCATTTAGTATTCTACAGACACACTAGTTTCAATGCTGGTCCTCCACTTTCTTTAGATCTTAATCAATGTGATTATTTTCCAACGATTTAATTTTAAGCCACAATTTTTTTGTGACGCCTATGATTATTATGGACCAGTGGGTTATGGATTGTTCAGGGTGTGTAGTCGCAACTTCCATAGATTTTTAAAGCTTTCCTTGTATAATTGAGCGAGCTCGGAAATCGTAACTTCGTTGAATATGCAAAGATGTCGCTGTCTATATCCTCTTCCAATAACTCATATTAATTAATAAATTGATGGTTTTCTATATATTATTGCACTCTTTATCATTCCAGCGAGTTGTCAAAACCTCCATATCTTTTTTCGTGATTTTCTTTTTCTCAAAGATGTTTGAAATATCCTGTTCCGTTGTCTTAAAAAAATTTCAGGTTGTGCTAGTTATCATTGCTTTGCGCTTAAGAATGATTAAGAAAATAAAATAAATACAGACGAATCAAGTATAAAATGCTCTGTTTTGATGTTTCGTTTTCGAGGTTATGATTTTTAATGCTATTTTTTATTTTCAATTTTTGAATCTTATTTATTTTGAAATATCTCAATAAATGTCAATATTTATGTTTTTTCTCAGAAAAAATTCCAATTTTTTATTAAACGGAGTATAACTATAACTAAAAATACAAAATGGATTCTGATTCTCTAAGCAACAATGAAGAAATTTAAAAGGATACAAATGTGTTAATAATGTATGGCATAGAAACTCCTATTCTTATTCTTATTTACTTTTTATGCTGATTTTACATAGCAATTTTCCTTGTAATTTTCAGATATCCTATATTTTTGAGATTGCAATTTATATCTTTTTTTTGATGACCTCTAAGGTAATATTGTTTACTTTTTGAATGCATTTTTATTTACTTTTAATTTAATGCAAGATCTAAGTACAGCAACAATAGTCACCATTCACAAGATTTTAAAATTTATTTGGAAAATCAGACTGCAAAAATATTTTGCTTGGGGCAAAATATGCTTTTAAACGAGTAATTATTCTTTTTATATAAGACTTCTTAAAAGGTTAAAGTCTTTTTTCAAAAATATTACATTTAATTGGGAAAGGTTATGTAATCCAAAGGCAAAAACAATAAAACTTCTTTCAAGCTAAAAAATACATAATCATTTGGTTATATGCATATAACCAAAAAAATGGAATAGTTTTATTTACTGAAATCAAAAAATAAGAAATTGAAAATGCTCGAATCATTTTTATTGTTTGAAAAAAATTACTTTTTAAGTGGAATTGTATGTTTAGTTATTTTTTTTTTCTAAAATCCTTCAAAAAGTTAAAGAGTGAGGAAAAAAATAATATTTTAATGTGTAAAATATTTTTTATGCAAAGTATATGTAAATGACATTTTTGACAGGTTAATATTTACCTCACGGTGAACTATTATAATGCATTTCTAATTTTCTTTTCTTTTTTCTTTTTCTTTCATGGCATTTAACATGGACTTTTTAAAAAGCAGAGACATAGTTCGTTCCACAAAAAAAGAAAGAAAAAGAAAAGAAGAAAGTTAATGGAAATTACATTTCAGAAATAAAAGTAACAATTTTAAATTTAATGTTTTCTAGATAAATTTTATAAATTACTTTTCAATTGATTTAGAAGTTTTTTTATGCAAAAATAATCCATTTCATTATAAAAAAGTCAGAGAATTTCTTTACTATGGTTAACATTATGGACGCATTTTTAATAATTGCATATTAACTGCTATTGCAATCAGCATTTACATTATTAGCATTACATTTCAGAAATAAAAGTAACGATTTTATGTTTAAATGTTTTCAAAATAAAAATTTTAAAACTACTTTCCAATTGATTTAGAAGTTTTTTTATGCAAAAAGAATTCATTTCATTATAAAAAGGTGAAGAGAATTTCTTTACAATGATTAACATTATGGACTCATTTTGAATACTTGCATATTAACTGCTATTGCAATAAGCTTAAGCTTTTTGTTTTTGTCGAAAAAATAGCATTTAGAAAAATTACATTAACTTTGTAGTTGTTAATTTTTTGTGGTATGGATTATTAAAATTATATAATAAAAAATGCATAACAGGGACCAGTTGGTAGTCCAAACATATATTTTTCAAAAATAAAGTTCTAATTTCCTTAATGGCAAGGGAAGAAGTTGTTCTTATCAGCTCGCCGAGGGCAATTGTTTTGTCAGAAAATCAAAATTTGTGTGGATGATGTAGATTTCATATGAAAGTAACAATAATTATGCGTATTAATAAACATTCTAATTGGATTCTAAATATTCTAAGTAATCTTTAATATTAAAATGTAATATATAGTCTATCAAATTTATCTAACTAATCTACTAAATCTATTATATGGACACTACTAACTAACAATTAAATCTACTATATGGAAACTAAAATATATTAAAGATCTTTCTAATTTGATACAAGTAGTTACGAAAATTAATATTAACAAAAATATTCAAAAAAATTATTTATATTTAAAATATTTAATTCTTAAATATTGATTTATGGAAGATAACCAATTTATCTTTTTGGAAAAATAAGAACGAAAATATATTACTAACCCTTGTATTTTGACATTTAACTAGATTCAACTTTAATCTATTATTATTTGATAAAAGAAAAAAGTATTTTAAATTATAGAATGTTCCAAAATAACTCAAAATTTAAAATTGACACATTCGAAAAATAGAGTGCTGGTAACCTTATCGAAAGACAAAAACAAAATAACCATTTGATAGCTACTAATTTAGAGTAAGTAGAAATAGAGTATTGCACTATGACAGGACAATATGTAAACGCAAAACTTGAATTAAATTTAAAAAAAAAACATATTTTTTTTCTTCCCACTGCTGTCTAATGGCACGTGCAGTGGACAAGCCTCCGCTGATACGATCAGCAGATTTTTAAGCCCAAGAAATGCGTCTCTTTGTTTTACAAGTAGCGCCATCTTAGCTACACATACGCCACAACCCTTTTCAGGGGACGGACTACATTCCTGCAAATTCATTCATTCATTCATCCACAGATCGTAATTTAGACCTGGAACAGGGAACGATCACCCCTATTACTCTCGACATGGAGGAATTTGCGACCACGAACAGATTTAACGAGCGCCAGCCTCCATATACTGAGGGTATCTTTTGGCTGGAGAGTTTCGAACCCGTAACCTAAGGAGTACGAGTCGAACGATCTACCAACCAGGCCATCCCGGCCCTTCCCGTTGCTGTATATCTATATAATGGTAACATATATAGAACCGAGCAGGATAGAATTATGCATAGAATAAGACAAAGAACAGAACGCCGTCTCATACCCCCGTATCTGTGACCATTCTGGTCACTTCACGGTTTGGTGGGCATGTTACGGGAATTTTATTTTAATTAATAAGATATATACAGTAAGAAATATAAAATAAAAACAAAACTATTTACAGAATTTACAAGAAAATTGGATAATAATGAGAAAAGTTTACAGAGGTTTTCTTCTTTTAAAAATGGTTTAACACTATTATTAGCTGAAATTTAACATGAGTTATGATGTTAGTGAATAATAGGAAACTGCTTTTTTTTATCCTCAGTCTTTTTGAGTTTGAAACTTGTTGAGGACTAGGAAGGTGAGAACAGATTTCTATTTCCACTTATGAATTTAATTATGTGATGAATTTTTTGCCTGGATAGACGGTTGCTGGCGACTCTTCTCAGCCATTCCGGTTCATGGATTGGTGATGGTTTCTTCATATGCCAAGAGATTGTGAGAATACATTCCGTGGCATAATGAAGTGCCGTGCCAGTCCCACCACAACTGCACTGGTCACTCTCAGACAGGTCGAACCTTTTAAGGTAGGCAGGAAAAGGGCCGTGTTCTGAGAAGAAAATTATATCCTCTCTGATCCAGTTTGTGGGATAAAGATTGACTGAAGGCAGAATATTGAAGACTTTCCTGCCTGTGTCACCATTGCTCCAATATCCTTGCCATTCTTCTAGCATGTATTTCCGGAGCAGGGCTTTTATATATGGTTTGGGAAGTTTTGTTTGTATATAATAATGCCCATTTCGAGTTGCGTCCTTTGCTAGTTGGTCTGCTTTTTCGTTGCCTAAATTTCCTGCAAGCGCTTTAACCCATGAGATCCGTATTGTTGGTTTTGTAAGCAAGATACCAAAAATTTCTCTTGCTATTTGCTTTGTACTCTTTGGATTAGAAGATGCCATGATGCTAGCTCTATTGTCGACATGTATATTAAAAGTGTTGTTGTTAGAGAACTGTGATGCATATTTTACTGCTTCATGTAGTGCAGTGAGTTCAGCTTGAAAAACGGTATTATTGTCATTAAGTTTGGCAGACCATTGGTAGGACCAGGAATCATTTATCAGGACACAAAACGCAGCTCCAACTCCATGTTCTGTTTTTGAGCCATCTGTGAAGATGTTGATATTGCTCATTTGAGATATAATTATTCCTTCTTCCAATGAGATTTGGGTGGGAATGAGATGCTGTGAGGGGTGAGTTGACCAGCCAGTTGCTTTCGCCTCTAGCTCTTCTGGTTGAATCTCTGTTATGTTATGCGCAAGAGGAATTCTTAAGCGATACATTGATGTTAATCTGGCTTCAAACTGTAATTGCAAGTTTAGGGGCGGGATGCCGAGAATGGTTTGTAGAGCTGATGATGGAGTTGTGCGATATGCACCAGAAATGTAGAGAAGAAAGGGTCTTTGAATGGAGATGAGTTTCTTCTTCATTATGGAAGTTGGGTTTAGACACCACGTTGAGGAGCCATGGGCGAGCATTCTCTCAACCACTGTCTTATAGAGAATTCTCCTGTGTTTCTGAGAGATTCCCCATGTGTTGCCAGCGATTCCTTTGAGACTTTGGTTCATTTTAAGGGCCTTTTCTCCTTGTTTTTTTATATGTTCCAGCCAGTTTAATTGATCATCGACATGAATTCCTAGATATTTGAAAGATTTAGATCTCTTTATGATGTCTCCATTCCAAGTGATTCTGGGGCCTCTCGCGATTTTACTGAACAAAATATGGGTTGTTTTTTCCGTGGAGATGGATAATTGATTATTAGAGCACCAGGCATTAAATTGGGCTATTGCAAGTTGGGTTTCCCTTTCAAGGCTATTTTTTGTGTTCGCTTCAATAACTATTACAAAATCATCTGCAAAGGCTTGGATATGAACATTTTCTGGCCAGACCTGCTTGAGAATTTCGTTGGCTACGAGGTTCCACAGAGCTGGACCACTGCATGATCCTTGAGGGCAACCTTGTTTCTGGTCTTTCATAGCTCTGCCTTCTAGAGTCAATAGGGTCACTTTCCTGTTTTCGAGGAGGTTGTGAAAGAGTCTATTGATGTTTAATGGACAGGTGCTGGCATCCAGACTCTTAAGGATAGCTTTGTGCTGCAAGTTGTCAAATGCTCATTTTATATCAATAGAGAGCACTAAGACATGCTTTCCTTCTCTTTTTCCAGCTTGAATTTTCTTTATTAGCTCATGTATGGCTGAATCTACTGGTTTTCCTTCCCGAAACCCATACTGATGTTCACTTAGGCTATTAGTGGTCTCAAGATGGTAAGTTAACCTTTGCGTCATCAATTTCTCCAGCACTTTCCCGATTGTTGGCAGAAGAGAAATGGGTCGATAAGAGGCTGCCAGTCTCTGGTCTTTTCCTTGTTTCTGGAATAAAATAATTTTTCCTATTTTCAAGGAATCTGGAAAACAACTTAATTCCAAGCACTTATTAAGGAAAATTGGGAAAATATTATGAAAGCGCTTGTAGATTATTTTAATGAGAAGGTTGTCGATTCCATCAATACCGGGAGTTTTACCTGAAGGAAGCTGGTCTATTACCATTGAAATTTCTTGGAGGG
>JAOUZG010011686.1:0-10910 GCA_026289955.1 Argiope argentata | reverse complement strand
TTTTTTTTTACTTCAAGTGTAATTTTATGTCGAATTTATACTTCAATTGATTGGTGAAAGAGTGTCTAAAACCCCAAGTTCGGTTTTAGGATTCTATTAACCTCATTTTATGGATAAATCCCCAAGTATTTCAAGGATGAATGATAGACAAAAATCCATGCTGTGGTCGTTTGCCTGATCAAGTACAGATAGCGTTTATACAAATGGCTTTTATTATTTTCTCAGTAATTTTTCATTTTAATGTTACCTGTTAGAACTGTAAGTAATTATCCATAAATAATCGCAGTTTATAAAAGTCTTCAATAAATAGCTTTTACTTTTTAATGTATACATTTCATCGACCATAGACTTTTAGATAGATAGACAATAGACTTAAAGACTTTTGAACAAATAGACATTTTTGATGGACTTTCTAGCAACCTTTTGTTACCTCAGCGCCCCTAACTTACTGCGAAATCTGGACGCTTAAATACGCTTCGTGGAAAAATGGATAATCAGAGCGAAAAAAGTGTTTCACCTGTAAACTTAGTAAAAGACACGGATAGATTTGACGATGTTTACAACATTGGATTAATTGAAAACAATTAACAAAATTGTAATATCACAAGTTGATGAATGGCATTTTCCAAATCGTAAATCGCATGACAAGGAAAGCCCTTTGAACACTTAATCCAAACATTAGTTGTTGTCACTGAATTCTAAATGCCATTGTTCCGCCTTTGAAATGTGCGAATTTTAATCGTATGAGTTATGCATTTGAATTTGTATTTTATTAATGTCGTATTCTATAACATTTAATTAATTTTTAATACTTTAGATAGAGTTTTGGCCGTATGTAATGGCGATTAAAATCAAAAAGAGGTAGGACAATCCGTAAAATGCTAGGAATTCAACGCTTTCCATGCGAAGGTGAAGAATACGAGTTCAATTCTTCACAAAATCAATAATTTTTAGATAAATCATTTATGTTAATTGAATTATTTAATAAAATGTAACTAAAATTAAATGTTCTTAATTTACTTAAGTAGGAATTGACATCAAAAAATATTTTTTACATTACTTTCTAAATTATGGGGAGATACTTTCTTGAATTTAAATCGATTGCTCTTTTATTGCAAACTACATTTTAACTGGAGGAACACTGGAAAATAACTTTCGCTATGCATGCTATCTATTCTGAATTATATATAGTAACAGACATTGTTATTTTCTGCATTTAAAGGATTTCCTATTGTTCTAGTAAACACATGCATCAGAATAACTCATTTCCATATTTATGCACCCTATATATATCCAAGCTAAGTAACCTTTGCATATATGGGGAAAATTGAACTCCTATTATTGGCTTAAGCATGGAAAACGCGAATGTTTTGGGGGAAGTCATTTGTCCAGTTAAATTAATGTGGATGAATGGCAAAGACCACTTTTGTTGCAACATTAGTTTGGACTCTGTTCAAGGATAATAGTAGGAAACTTTAAGGTCTTTTAAATGAATACCGAATCGATACTTTTATAATCGTTGCCAGTCAGTTATTATAAATATTCGGTTGAAATTATTGTGATGGAAAGGACGGCTCTCGAATTCAAAGGCATGCAGAAAAGGATCATAATAAAGCTTTCATTAGAATAGTATATTTACAGAAATTAAATGATAGATAATAAATATATTGATTTGTATAATCATAAGAGTTTCAGCATAAAGTGATAAGTATCTTTACCCGTTTGATCCCTGTATTATTTCCTTTAAATTTCAAATTTCAGTATGTGTTATTATGAAGACGAAATGAGATCAGTTTCATGAAGAAATAAGAAGTGGTTTTGATCGTGAAACTAAAGGAATCTTTCAATAATAATCGAGCAGTCATATAAATGATTAAAAAAACTTTTTGATTCAAGAAAATGAAATTATTTCATAAATTTAATATAAAAAAATAACGTATTTATTTATTAAAATTTTAAAATATTACTTTATTCTTTTGGTGTTACTAAAATTCATTAAAGTAGTATATAGAAAGTATTGTAATTGTCAAAAAATATTTGAAATTGAGAAGTTTGACCAATATCCAATTTTTAGACCTCCTTTAGTTTGAAAAACATATTAATGAAAAATATCTATCAGTCTGTGGATAAGATAACTCAAAATTACATTTGTACATACGGATAAAATTTAATATAGGGTCTTTATATCAAATTTGTAGATTTATGCCAAAGTTTGAGCAAAATCTGTTCTGAGGCAGGCAGTCTGTCCGCCTGTGTGAATATAATTGAAAACAATAATTGCAAAGCGAAGAAAGCTATACTATAAAATTCGAAGCAGAATTATTATCTATAGAGTAGATGCCTAATAAATTCCGAGGCAAAACCAAGAAACGGATTGACTATCTACCGATCTGTGCTTTTGTAAATAAAGGCTGATACGATAGATTGAGTAAAAATGCTACATTGACTCTAAAGGTTAATATACCGTAATTATTTTATACCAGTACTACGCAAGGTGTTCTCTGGGACAATACCATTATAGGAAAGTTGTCGACGGAGGTTTGAGGACGCCACTCTCTCTAGTTCCATATATTGGATGTTCCAGCAAAGCAAGACCGGATAAACTTTGTACAGCCAGATTCGTTGACAGGAATACATATAAAGTGTCCAAAGAACTCTACTTCTACGACCCGTAGTTTTCGAGAAAAATAGAGAAAAAATGTATGACGTCATATCCGGTTGACGAAAAAGATCTTTATTCAAAACTTGAACATCAATACTTGCATAATTTTAAATAGGAAGAGGTTCGAAATGTCCACCGCGTATACAGAGAATGTGTGCGTGCTTCGTGCAATGGTTGGCTGTACACATTTTAGTGTCGTGGTGTCCACGAAAATAAACGCACTGGTTACAAACGTACTAAATTCACTTTTGAAGTAACTAGATATCGATTTACATAATACTATAGGAAGAAATCTAAAGGGATCAGATCTGAAGATCGTGGTGGCCATGAAAAACAACCCAAACGAACAATACCAGTGGCCGAATAAACGTTTCTTTCGTAAACCGGATATTACATCATACATTTTCTCTGACATGATTCTAGAAAACTTGGCCAGTAGAGATACAATTATTTAGGTATTTTTTATGTCTCCCAAACAACAAATCTGACTGTGCAGTGTTTATCCGGTCTTGCTGGGACACCTTATATATGTTTTCTTTGTGCTTCTATTGAAGTATTTACCGCATGTGCACACAATATTGTGCAAATACAATCATTACTTATACTAATACTAATAAAAATCCTGCTTTTAAAAAAATTCTTATTTTAACAATAATTTCGACAATTTCTTGTTTATACTTTAGCGTTTGAAAATAAAAATATCGTTTGCAAATTCAGCATTTACAAAATTATTAAAACTTTAGCTTGGAAGGAGACGATAAAATCAAATATCGTCTGCAATTGAATTGTGAAACTCTATAAATATCAAAATTGAAATTGACGGTTATTAAAATGTAAATGCAAGTGAGTTTGATGATGATATGAAAGAAGTGAAAAGCGAATACATCATTAATAAAGTTTGAAATATTTCAAAACATGGCAATGAAAAAGTTACACTTCATGTTATTATCCTGTAATGCAGTTCTGTTCATGATTGCGAAAAAAAGGGAATTTCATGATTCCGCTTAATTTTAATGCATATTTTTTATATACAATTTGCACTTGAATAATGTTTGATTTAAAAAAAACATTTTGGGATAATGACGATCCTGTTTTTAGTACAGAGAATTTCACAATATTTTCTTATTATAATTCCACTTTAAGAAATTTATCTCATATTTTCAGGCTATTTTATTAACTTAAAAAATCTATTATTAAATTATTTTTAATTTTAAAATGTTTTATTTAAAAAAATACATGGGAATTATAATTAAAGTTTCTATTTTAAATGCTCATAAAAGGAAAATCCCGAGACAAAATGTAATCAAACTTTGTAATATATTAAACGAAGTAACAAAATTTTCTTTTCTGGCACAAAAAAAAGTAAAAAAAAAAACTTACTACCTGTGGTGAAATGGGGCTGTATCAATACTGTTAAGTGAAATAAGATTTGAAGACACCGGTTTAAAATATGTGTAATGGTTTTTGAAGCGTGTTACAAAACATGTTCAATGTGTATTATCTCAAAAGCACCATTAAGGGTGATGATCTAAAGAATATGGCGGCACTGAAAGATGCGGTACACCCACATGTCCAAAACATTCCTCCTAATATGCGAGAAGCTACTGATGAGAATCCAGCCAAGCGATTTAATTTGCATTCAGAAAATGGTGGATGTCACACTGAGCATGCTTTGTATCACGTTTTAGAAATGATTAAACACATTTTAAACCGGTGTCCTCGCGTCTTATTTTGCTTAATAATATTTCACATAGCTTTATTTTTCGTTTAATGGTAAGTTTCTGAACTTTGTATCGTTTTAGAAATGATTCACCACATTTTTAGCCGGTATCTTCTTGTCTCATTTTGTTTAAAAATATTTCATATGGCGCTTTTTTTCCCTTTGATGATAAGTTTCTGAACTTCTTTTCGGGGAGAAAGAAAATTCCATGATTTCCTTTAAACTATAACCAAGTTTTATAACATTTAGCATTGTAATTTTTCTTTTATGACTCTTTTCAAAGGGGAATTGTAATTATAACCACCTTGTATAGTTTAAAATACATTTACATTTTAATATCAACTAAGCAGTTGTTTACAATACTTGTTTTCCAATATTTGAAAATACAGTTCTAGGCAATAAACTTTGTTTTTAGGAAAAAGGGAGAAAATTTAAGTTTTAAAAATTCGTGAATTTATACTTTTTTGAAACAAAAATTAAAGGTCCAGCAAAAATATCAGTCTTTTTGGTTATAGAGGCTGGTTTTCCAAGAATTCTTTAGAGCTGTATTGGACATTGCGTAGCATATGTCGGCAATAAAAAAATATAACTGACAAGTGAAATTTACGGATTTCGTATAATAAAAGTCCAAGAATTCCGGAAATATCCAGAACAAAACAATACCCATAATTAATTTTTTGCTCACATTCTGAAAATTAAAATAAGTATTCTGCTAAAAAAGCTAGTAAAAATTATTACAAGTAGATTATATACATCACTTGTTTTTCTGTTTTCTAAACAGTAAAGGAAAAGAATATTATAATATAATAATAATAATAAAAGCGATATAAGCGTTTATATATAAGCGAATATTAAATATAATTATCAATATTAAATATTTTTGCACACAATATAACTTCTTGATATATTGTACCGAAGTCACTGAAAATTAATGAAACCCAGTATTAAAAAATTACGTCGTTGTAAAAGAATGTTAAAAATTAAATAACATACACCTTATATCAGCAAAAATTCAGGATTATATCAGCAATACTTAGTACAAAATATTTTGTGAAACAAAGAATGTCTCATATACAATTAATTAATTTAATCTTAAAAGCAATTTTTATAATTCGTAAAGTATTCAACTTCTTTCTACACTTCTCAAAAGAAACAAAGGATACTGAGGTTGTGGGTTGATCTTGGAGAATTGTTGCAATGATTGATATATTATTGACAGACGTAGGATATAAGATAAAAATGACATTTGTTTAGCAGATAAAAATACCTTTTATTGAGCATTTGGACGCAAAAGCAAAAAAAAAAAAAAAAAAAAAACACCTCAATTTATGAATAGAGAAAAAAAATAATAAAAAATGTCTTTACTTAAAAGAAAATCATTTTTAGTTGGAGGTATGGTTTCCCCAGACGGCTAGCAATATATAGCAGCTTTGAGGCATCGAGTAAACGAGGCTATTAGTTAGGTTTGGGCCTTATTCTTCCCCACTCCTCCAGAAGATCTCTTTCCAGTTCTTGTAGAATTTGTGGGAAGCGTCCAGCAATTTGTCTTCTCAAAATGTTCCAAACATGCTCGATCGGGATCATGTCTTGAGATCATGATTGTAAATTCATTCGTAGGGTTCCTTCCTTCAAAAGGAAATCATGCACCAAGTTAGCATGGCGTGATCTGCGATTGTTGCTGAATGAGGTCAACTCCAATTGTTCCAGCGTAACGGAGAACGATAGGTTCCAGGATCTCACTCTTTCCAGGATCGCGACCGGTCAGGGCCCCATTTTGAATGATATGGAGATCGATGCATCCATCAATGGAGATGCCAGCATAGTTCATTCTTTCCCCAACGCCAAGTCTTACAATTTTATTCACTAATGCAGTATTGTTTCTAGTGCCACGCTGCCTCCTAATGAAATAGGCCTATTATCAAGCGAACTTCTCCAGTTCACATGCTCTTTCGTCCACACCCTTCTGATGGTACCTTTCTGTTAACGTGACACACACCATTGGTCGGTGAGCATACAGATCTACAACTTGAGGGCAGTTTCGGACAGTTTGTGTTGAAACTGTGTTGCCAGTGGCATTCCCATTTCCGTGTCTCTGGGCAGTTAGCGTTAAATAACTGTTTTCATTGGCAGTTGGTTTACGTCTACGCCCTTGTCCTGATCTCGCTCTGCATTCTCATTCCCCAAAAATAGTTCCAGTTGACGGAAATTTTTGTTATATACCAATTTGTGATATACTTTGTGATATATCAATGGCTTCTGCTACTTTGGCTTTTTTTTGGGCCACCTCTAACCAGCCAACAACTCACCAAGATTCTGGTTCTATTTAATGACTTCGATGAAACATCGCAATCATCGAAACAACACGCTTACTGAATGCCGATCATTCTTTTCCGCTTTGCCTTACTTTAAGTGGAAAGCTAAATCAATTGATTGCCGCTAAGGCATCGTGTTGCAAGTGAAATTCAAGATTTGCATACTGCGGGGTTCGAAACAAAGAAAAAATTTGCTTTTAGGACTTTTTTATTTCATGTTTGAAAAAAAATACTGATTACGTTTTTTCATGCAAGAATTATAACATCCTTTAATTGTTTTGAGCAATGTATAATAAATAACTTGTATTAGTAAGCGTTTTTTCGTTTTCACTTCTCAAAAGAAAGAGAAATTAAATTGAACAGAATCGAAATTTACATCGTCACATTTCATTTCGCTTTTCGAGTTTTATACATTTTCCAGTGAATACAAATAAGAGAAAAGACGAGCCTTATTCCTCCCCGAGAGTAGACTGCTGACACATTCAATAATATCTTCTGCCCAACAAGCATCGCTGTTGTCAAATCTCGTTTTATTTGCTGGTATGCTTACAGCAATAACTCTTGTATTTCAAACGGTCTCTGGGAATAAAACTCTCTTCTTTTTCTGGCTTGCCAACAATAAATAAATGCCTTCAAAAATAAAATGCGTTTTTCATTGTTTTTTATCTATTCTTCCTCTTTTTTAGTGGTGATCCAGCTATTTTTTCTCCTTACGTTTCCTTTTTTTTAATCTTTCGTTGCTTTTAATTATTTTTTTTCACATTTTCTCATCTCTTTCTGTCATTGCTAAAGGGTTTCTGGTTTTTCATTTTCACCCTGCTTTTCTTGTTTGAAACAGTTTTAAATTGGTATCATCTTCAAAGTTTCTTTTTTTCTTCCATACTTTTTTGAACGAGTTGCAAGAAGAATAGTGGAGAACCCTTAAAAATTAAAGCTGTTTCTTCCCCAAATCTTCATTTGGAGAAGAAATAATTTTATTTCATTCATTTTTGTTCTCAGTCTTCAAATAAAGACAGAAACAGTTTTTTATTTAAACTGACAAAAAATTGTACACCAAGCGATATTTTTTTTATTAGTACTGCTGATAATATTTATACTTATTACAATCCGTTCTTGTATCAAAACACATTTGGTCTTAGTATTGACAAATTGGATTCGATTCTTTGTTTCTTGAAATAATAGCAAAACTATTTCGTATTTTCAAAATATACTGATCAGTTAATCAAGATATTCAACTTCCCTTACTTTATTGTCCACAAGAACAGATTATATATATACATATATCTTTGTCACATTTTCAATCGTTAATAAAATACTGTTTATTCATCCTCTCAAGTTCAAATACATTTTTTAAAACTTGTATTGAATAACATTCGATGTTAATACAGTTTTTTCAAGTATTGTGTCCTCAATTAAATTCAATAAATTTTTAATACTTTAAATAGTGTTTTAGTAGTTTTTAAAGAAAATGGAAATCAACAGGCAGTAACTCGATCGATAAAAGACGAGAGTTTCGGTATTTTTCATGTGAAAGGAAAGAATGCGAATTCAATTCTTACGAAAATCAATATTTGTTGGAGAAATTATTGATATTAATTGCTATTAATTAATAAAAAGAAACTAAAATGAAATTTTCTTTGCTGACTTAAGTAGGAATTGACTAATTTTTTAAAAATATTACTTGTTATTAATTACCTTTCTTGATATCTAAATCCTTGTTAGCTCAATTTCTTCAATAATATAAACATTTTGAGTAATTTAAATTTATCAAAGACATTCGAAAGATAATAAAGAATTATCCATAATGTGACTGTTGTAATTTTATTTAATCTAACGTTTATAGAATGAGTAATAAGACGTTAAATGTTACTTCTGATAATCAGACATTAAAAAAAATTAACTCTCCATGGTGAACTGATTTAAGATCGGGAACATTGCTTCAAAGATTCCTCATGAGTACGGTGATGATCTTTTATCATGTAATTTGGCTTATGATACTTTTTAAGTAAGGGAATAATAAAAGCTCTCCTAATTATTAATTTTTATCATATATATAGAGTTCGGAAGAGTTTACGAATGAGCATAAGGATAGCATTGAGTCGTTCTTTTTCTTTTATGCTGCAATTTTCTTATCTGTATTTGGCAATATATTTTTTTTCAGTTTATAGATTGCCATTTGAATCAATCTCATTTTGACGATTAGAACTAATTTGAGAGTTTTGTTACGATATGTAGTTAGGGGATCGCAAACTTTACATTTTATTTATATTTTTGCCTGCTGGATTATAGCAAAAGTTAATGAACTGAGATTTGACTAATATTTTCTTCCAGAGTTATTTTCACTTAGAAAAAAGACCCTACCATGCGTCCCACATACTAGCCTGGCACTTTTCAGACCACTAAATGTTTTGTGGCAAGATATTATTTGGAAATTTTAACAGCCCAAGAGACGATAATACAACGAACCAGGATACAATTAACCTACAAGAGACATATTAATACTTTCTTAAAATTAGTGTTATGTATGTTTTAAATAACACTGGGTCTATTTGAATTTTCAAAATTTACCCTAATTGTGCTCAAAATAATAAAAATTGAAATCAGTTGCATATATCAGAAAATAAAATTGGCAGTTTTTTTTTCAGAGCTCTGAGAGTAAAATTGTCATACCTCAGACTATTATAGAGGATAAGGGTGAATTTAGGAAGGAAATAAAAGATTTAATTAAGAATGTGATACCATTCATTTTTGGTGAGGACAAGCACAATGTAGGGGAACTTCGATTTAAATCTCTAACCAGGGTTATTTGGTCTCAACAATGGTCCTTTCTAACTTGCCAGTCTCTCTGAGAGCTTATTCAAAATTCTGATGGGACATCTTTTATAAAATAACTACTATTTTGAGTGCATACGTCTTATCCCATCGATCATTTTCGCCAAATTAAAAAAACTGCCACTAATAGATCGCTTATACGCTAAAATTCATTTGCCACTTATTTGAAAGCATTAAAGAATTTTGGCCACCAAAATAATAATTGGCGTGGTTGGCGCATTGTTGGCGGATCGATGGGATAGTATGTTTGTACCCTATTTTGAAATAATTAATCTATTATACAACCAAATAAGTTCACTGATGTAAGAAAACTTTGTGAATTTAACAGGTGAATAGGAAAACTCGAAATTCATGAAATAATAATTGGTTCTCACATCTAATTGGTCTATTTTGCTTCGTAAGATTCTTAAAAATATTGCAAGTCCAACTAGAAGGTTAGTAAATTAAAATTATAATTATTTCTAGAAATAAATAATTCTGGCAAATAAAGGACAATATTTTTACTTATCTAAACATAGTATGAAATGAAGTCTACTTTATTTTGTAACCACTAAAACTCGAGAAATAGTTAATAGATATTAGAAATATTTATACCATTTTGTAGAGCATTTATTGGGAAAGGTTTTAGTGCATTAAAATTGTATTAAAATAAAAAAAGAGTTTTATAATTACGATTATAACATTGCACTTATCTGCGCACGTGCAGAAACCTCAAACGGGGCATGTGTAAATAGCGAGTACAGTGGTATGCATATACTATGCATTTCTTTTTTACGTCTGATTTTAAAAAGCTATTTAAATCTAATTGTGTCTAAAAGAAGGAAATCCAACGTCGAAATATTTGGCTGTGTTTTGTCTACGGACATATCATATTTTTTTCATTTTTAACAATCCAAATACTTCTGAATACGTGCTATAAAATTGTTTTGTATCTATTTTTGATCATTTCTAAATATATATTTGCGTTTGTTTGATGTTGCGTAATATTCTCATTTCATATTAATTGGAGGCTAGACTTAAATTTAAAGCCAGTTTTACTTCTTGGATGCTATGATCCGGCCAACGCCATACGAGCACTTCTAGTTTAACAATAAATTTTTTCTGATTAAAAAATGATTGAAATACACTTTTAATTATAGTAAATTTAATTAATCAACTTAAATCAAATTATCTATTTAGAAAATTTAAGCTAAAATATTTTACATTTAATTAAGGCAGTCTATAAATTAAAAAATCAGCATTAAAATTTTTAACGAAAATTCACATTTTCGAGCAAATTTGTATATACATTCATGATTATTCTTTAATATTTTATTGTAAAACAAGTATATAAGAATTCTTCTTCTGAATACAATTGTATACTTCACCAGAAAATATCTCCATA
>JAOUZG010011677.1:0-15201 GCA_026289955.1 Argiope argentata | reverse complement strand
CGGATTATCATTTATTAAATTTAGGAATTGTTGCTTAAATGAATTCCATTCTTCTATTTTTCCATTAAACAATGGAAGAGGTATTTCCGGTAACTTAATTGAAACCGTTTTATCTATGGAATCTTTAACAATAGCACCATTTGTCGAAGAATTAGAAACAGAAGAGTTTAATTTGATTTCATGCAAAATAGATTTGAGGCTTACCTCTGTTTTCAATATTTCATCTTCCAGCTCAGATAAACTGGCTTCCCACTTGATCAAAATCATCTTCCGACACAGTCCTATAGAATTCGTTTCTGAGTTCTTCAAATTTTGAGCTCGTTCTTGACAAAATATCCAGTTGAGCAACCACTGTCGCTTCAGCAAAGTTTCCACTTTTTTCGAGGAAACCACGGAGTTTTGTCAATTGTCCTCTGATACTCCCTTTCTTTCTATTTAAGACCACTAAATCACTTGCCATGTCTAACTAATTTGGATGGTTAGCAAAATTGAAATCTAGTTCGCTCGGGAATCGACGGACCAAAAAATGTTGTGGAGGCCGTTGATCGCTCCACAAATGAGGATGAGAACAAATTGAGAATTGAACTCCTAATTGAGGTGTAACTAATCGATGATAAACTAAGAGATTATTGTACTCTTAATAGCGGTGTAGCTTATTGATGATGAACTAAGGAACAGTGATGCTTCTATAAATGCGGTTTATTTTCCATAGAAGGGGCTTGAAGTACCCCGCTACCAACTGTATGCCTCGCGTTCCTCGTTCCAAAATTCCTACTGAGCGGGTTATGACCCGCGGAAAAGACCAAAAAAGGGCAACCCTAGAAAAGGGGCTCGCCAACTTGGCGCGTTGGTAGCAAAGTACTGAACACAGGCGAATAAACTAAAATTTGCACAAGAAAAAGCCGATGAGAGAGCTGAAGCAAAATGGGAATTCGAAGAAATTAATGAGCGAATTGAAAGAGTATGAGATTCAAAATACCGATGAGCAGCTTGAAACAGAATGTACATAAGAGAAAACTGAAGCACTAGAGATAGTTGAAGCAGAAAATGAATTCACAGAAAAAAATTGAGCAAGTTGAGACATAATACTAACCTGAAAAGGTGAATGGATAGACTAAAACAGAATGGTTATAAGAAAAAACTGATCATCGAGGGGAAGCAGAATGCGAATTCAAAGAAATTATTGAGTGACCTGATAATGGAACAGAACAGTCAACTAGTAATTGTAAAAAACAAAATAAAATATCAGCTGATTCTGACTGGGTGTAAAGGCATAAAGGCGCGTGTTTGTTTCCCAGTGCATTGCATTGTGGCCACCAAATTTATCAGATAAAATGATTGAACATTATTTGATAAATAAGCCTTGTAATATTGGAAATCTTACTAGTATTAAAGTAAAATACGGAGGCAGAAATCGAACCTATTGTAGAAATGTTTCAGAATCGAATTTTCATTGTATAAAAGCAAATGGCCCAAGAATTTCGCCAATTATTAGAATATTCAGCAACTAATTATATTTATTATTACGTTTGTAAAATATTTTCTAATACCTCCACGAAATGTTCAACAGGATTTAGGGATTGGAAAAATTTAGCAGCTGACTTAAGTGGTCACGAAACTTCACACATCCATATCAAATCTATGGTGAATAGCGGTTCGATTGATACGGTTCAAAAATATTGGTGATCTGTTTCACAGCAAATCATTGCCATTGTAAAATAGTTGGCGTTGATTATTTGGTAGGGTTTGACAGCTTTGTGAAATTGAATTCGGAAAAATTTAGCAATCCTGGGAGTAGAAATGTCAATTATTTATCGTTCACGATATGTAATGAGTTCCTTTTTAATGGGTGATGAAGTTAAAAAACATCTAATAGCTGAACTTCAAGAAACAATTTACTAATCGATAATTGTGGTCTCTATTCCGGATATATTCCACGTACATCAACTTACTTGCATTTTGAGACTTAATAAAATTGGAGACATAAAAGAAAGATTTATCAGTTTAATTAATATTCAAAACCCTAATTCTGAATATTTATAAATAATTCTTGAGTTTTTAAATATCAGTCTATAGATATTAAAAATTGTGGGGGCCAAACCAACGATAACGCGATAAATATGGCAAGGAAATACAGTGGACTGCAAGGAAGACTAAAACAGCACATAAATACAACAGTCTTTGTACCATGCGCTAGCCATACATTAAATTTAATATGAAATTGCGCAGAAAAATCATTTCTGGCGCATTCAATTTTGATTCTATACAGAATTTATATGAATATTTCTCGGCATCTACTCGACGATGGAATATGCTTAATAATAGTATAGCAAATGAATCTCTATATTTAAAAAGAATAAGTGACATTAGGTGGTCATCAAGAGCAGAGGCAGTTTTTTTATTAAAAAGTAATTATCCAAATATTAAAGAAGTTCTAACCAAAATTAGCATGCCGGATATTCAAAACCCCGTACGCAAATTGGAGGGAAAAAACGAGCAGAAAGTTTCGAGTATTATGAAACAGATTTATTAACTGTTTTGTATGGATAAATTATTACAAAGAATAAATAGTACATGCAAATCATTGCAAGATACGCAGCATAATTTATTACTTACAACAAATTTACTAAAGTCTCTATCCGATTTAATGAAGATTGTTCGGACCAACTTCGAAGATATTGAGATAGGCGCTAATGCATTGAACAAAACCCGGAACTATCAGGAAACACGGATAAGAAAAAGAAAACTGGAATTTGATGAAACATGAAAAGAAACAAATATTAGTTCAAAAAATTTTTCTTAATTTACACAGTTACTTGCGATGTATTAATTGCAGATTTATCGTGAAGAAGTGCTATTTACAGCGAGGTTTTATTGGATTTTGTATTTTTTTTAATTTTATTTTAATAAGCCTGATGTTAAATTTGACTGCGTGGCAAACATATGCGCAAAATATGAAAATGATATTGTGACTAAAAATTTTTAAAGATGAACTTCTGCATTTTTTTGCCTTTATAAAAGAAAAGATGACAAATCCTATTGAAAAGATACAAATTAATAATCGGAGGGCTGCAGTCTACATTTCCTAATGTAGAGAAGATTCTAAAAATATTTTTAACTAATCGGTGCTTAAAAGTGTAAAAAATTATTTAAGTAATTCTTTATCAAAATTAAATTTAAGTTACTTGTCCATGATGTTCATCGAAAATAATATATTAGATTATGAAACTCGAATTGATAAATTTGCTAAAGCTAAAACCAGAAAGGTTCATATTTAGTTAGTTTTGAATATAAGAAAAGAAGAAATTTCTATTGTTATTATTATAGTTCAATATATTTTTAATGTTTAATAAATAATAGTAGCAGTATTAGTTGACGTATTTTTCTTTTCCTTTATTCTTTTCCTTTTTATTTATTTTATATTTTTAAGAAACTTATTTTGAAACAAACCATGTACCAGTTCTCCCCCTCCCACCGAACTTGAAGGATTTTGCCGTACAATTCCTAAACACTATTTTTGAACAGAAATAGTTTATATTTATGAACATCAGTTAAATAAGTCAACAATCATTCTACTTAAAATGTGGTATTAAAGCATTTACAGAAAATCTCAAAGTTGGGAGCTATGCATATGTAAATATTAAAATTCAACTAATAAAAAGTCCGGCAGCGTAGCTAATTTGAAAATTTGCAGAAAGAAACAAAAATTGGGATAAATATTATTTTATTAAGTATTATTATTATTTATATTTAATTATGTATATTTAATATTTTATATCTGTATATAAAGTACAAGTTATCATCAAATTTCCGAACCCTCCCTCTCATTTTTTTATATTCATTGATTTTTCGTTTTTAAAAAACAATTTTATCTACTGAAATTTTGTAATCTTCTTTACCACAAGTTTCAATTTTTTTTATAATTACAGCTGTTCTTAAAGGTTTTAAAAAATCTGGAAAAACTTTGTACTATAGTTACGAAATAATTTGCATACCTAAAAGCTCCAAACGATCAGGGATTACTAATTAGCTGCAAATTAATCGACTAGCTTCCTAGGTTTTTTAATAAATAATTTAATAATTGAACACGAATTAATCTAATCAATGATGATTTTTCTAAAAAACTGCTTTAATATGATAGTTTTATAGAATTTACGTTGTTCCCCGTTTATAAATACCCTTATTATTGAAAACTAAAAAAAAGTATATTTCTTTAAAAGCTAAAAAGTGTCGTACGTTAAATAAATATGTACATATGTTTAATATCTTATTTTCACAAATAGGTTGCATAAGCTATCTCAATTCAAAAATATTTATATAAAAGCAAGCTATAAAATAGAATGAATATTTTTTTTTTAGATTAACTATTTCCTTATGTTAAAAAGTTTTAAAACTCATGGATCAAATTATTAATAATAATACTTGTACATTTCAGGTCAGTTTTATTTCCATTATTTAAAACTCATTTTGGATATGCATTTCTTCTCATAAGTAACGGCTCAGAATGTAAGCGAAATTATAAAATGTTTTAAAGGACCCGACTAAGAAAACAATATTCATATCGTTCACTGATAACGATTGACTTCTCCATATCTCACATTCCCATCTCATTATCTCACAGCTTGAGTTAGGGAAAAATTTGGCCCGTAAAAATAACGGGCAGCTACAGTTTTAAGGGAGTTTTAGTTTTTGTTTATTTCCGGGTCAGCTGTTTTAAAGGAAGGAAAGATTCTGTGTTTTTACGGGTTTGAAATTTAGAGGGTTAACTTCTTTTCAGGTTTGACAATTCTCATCGATTCATTGTAGTGTGTGTTTTTTCGAACCAACATTTTATTTATAAATTCATTAACATTTTACATTCTTGCATTTTAATTTTTTTGTATTTTTATCTTAATAAACTGCTGTTATATCTTAACATGTGCTTTTAAAGATTGTGTTATGTTTTTTACAATCAGCATGGCCAGACATGCAGGTGGTAAAAAAACCGCACAAAGACATGAATTTAATTTTAGAATGGGACTAATATTTTTGGAAGTTTCATTGAAGATAAATTTATTGATATATCTCGAACTCTAATGCTGCTTTGCAGCAATAGATATTCTATTTCAATGATTGCTTCTTATGATTTGTTGAGTTCCATGGATCTATTGTTAGGCTACTATGCATTGTATTAATCATTCTCTAAATAACTCTGTTGAACTTTCCATTTCAGGTTCCTAAGAAAGGTCCTTTTAAATATGTCAAAAAAGGAAGTGGAAAACTGGCGTACAAAGCCAGCGGGGCGAAAAAAACATCTGCTCCACCAATATCGTTTGAAGCCCACCGCACTACTGGCAGGCCAGTAGAAGACTTGCCACCCCGATTAGAAGGTGCGCATTTCACCATATTCTCATTACATTTTTCAAATTCACTCTAACTCAAGTTTCCAGAGTAAGTAATCGAAATTGTTTTTCTCATCTAGGTCCTTCACTGAAGGCAATTTTCCATTATGAGGAAAGTAAGTAATATTCACTACTCGAAGCGACAT
This sequence comes from Argiope argentata, assembly GCA_026289955.1. Taxonomy (NCBI): domain Eukaryota; kingdom Metazoa; phylum Arthropoda; class Arachnida; order Araneae; family Araneidae; genus Argiope; species Argiope argentata. The sequence goes on along the minus strand of JAOUZG010011677.1, from coordinate 9,674 downwards.
TATATTACTTCAGTGCTTAAAATAAACTTAAACTGTGAAATATTCCTCTTGGTCATTACCGATTTCCTCTAATATGCTTCTTATTGCCAGGAATATCAAAATAATTTACACTTGAGATAAAAGTGTCCAAGTGTTAAATACATTGAAAAACAATGAGTAGTTCTTCAACATCTTGCGGTAAACTACCTGCGCAGCGGTGACCTGATGGTAATTTTTAGGCTTCGGAACCGGAGGGTTTTCAGGCTCGAGACCCGATTCCAACCGAATGAGGTCTCGACGTTCGAAGGCTTGTGAGCGGGAGTGACGCATGTTAAGAACATCGGGGCCAAACCTGCTAATGCAGTGGGGAAGCTTGGAGAGGGAGTGTGAGCTTAAATGTCGTCCTCGTGATCTGACTGCACTTCATCATTACGAGGTCCGTCCTCAAACAGAAGCAGTGGTGCTTTAAAAGGGGACGTTGATATAGCCAATATAATCAAAATTAGGTGTCAAAGGCCATCATATCGGCATAAAAAATGATCACTTCACAGATTATCAAGAATTTCATTTCCACCATCAAAATATTCAGTAGAAAGCGATTCAAGAATTAGCCTCAGCCTCTATCTAAAACATTTGTTGATAGTTATCATTGCAGCATTAAAGAAAAAGGGTACCGCATCTTACTGTGACCACGAATAGTTTATAGGCAAATTCTCCTTCATTTTCAGGTGACGCTTATTGCGGCATACTGTTGGACAGTATTTTGTGCATTTGCATTTCTATACAGCTCGTCTATCAGTAGTTCCTACCTCGGTACCGAAACCTCGCCATTCACCCCAGGCATCGCCAACGTGATTCTACGCGCATCGGGAAGACCATCCTGTTGACTACACTTCAGCAATATTAAGAGTTGTTTCCACTAATGAGGAACAAAAAAGAACATTAAATGATTTCCGCCTTGATATCATTCATTTTTAAGCCTGCCAAGTCACTGAATACATGCTTCAGAATATTCCAAAGATAAAATTTTGAGGATGTTCGATTTGTTAAACATTATGCTCATTTAAAATTCCATATTAAATATCTATTTCTAATTTAAACAATTTATTCATATTTTAATCGGAATTGGAAATAATAATTTTTTCATAAATGCAGGTTTAATAACACTTGGTTCAACTTCCCCACCTGTTGGGCATTGACTTAAGCATAATTGTTATTGATATTTTCTTTTTCTTAAATATTAAGAAAAGGACAGCAAAATAATTATTTTTCTCATTACAGATATAGCTGAGGCTGGTCCCTCGCATATGGTAAGTACTGTTAATCCCTCTCTATATTTAAAGAACTTTTTGCACTACTAACTTTATTTATTAACTTTAGGAAATTCATATTTGGTTGATTAGAGTGTATGACGACGACTATTTTATCATTTCAATAAATTTATCCAATTCGTCCCATCCAGAAAAAAATTTATTTTAAAACTGAATACTGGAATCTTTGCAGTCAGCATTTTGTAGATTTTCTTTGCTATTTCTCTAGCTCTTTTCTAGTTCTTAACTTCTTTCAATGAAAAGAAAATTAATTAAATGTCAGGAAGAATTTAAAATACTAAACTAAATGCTAACTAATTCTAAAGATATTTTTTGTCCTTCCCGCTGTAAGTGTTGATGTCAAAATATTTTCTTCGTAAATAGCCCCGTTTCCTTGCTCTTCTCGGACGCCATTTTATCACATTGCAGTTTAATAATGTCTGTTGTAATCAAGTGAATGTGCATATAGTTATTAAATTTATGTATTGTATTTAAACTTTTATTTTTCATCCAATACAGGGCACAAGTAGCCCCCTATCTAGACCATCACCCGATCGGAGACTACAATCACCTGAATTAAGACAAAAATCTCCCGAATTTAGACTTTCTCCAACATTTATGGCATCTCCACAACAGGAACCCTCTGCAAGCTGTAAGTGAGCAATTTGGTTTTCAGCTTAACACATACATTTTTTGAAAACAAAGCCAAGTCATTGGAAGTGGAATAATTATTCAGCTCCCAAAGAAAATTCATTTTAATGTTGCATTATTTTTTCTTCTAGTATTACTAGGAGAAAAGTTATTTAATATAATACAAAATTTTTATGAATTTTCAGAATTGGAATTCATTGTATTAGCACTAAATGCAATTTATCGGATTTCGATTGATATTTTTGAATAATGGTTTTGGTCTCATTAATTTAAATTTCCCAATTGAAAATTTCAAGACATTTTAATTAAATTTCTTTTTTTTTTACAGGGGAGACAATTTCCTCTTTGATGCAGGTATGTAGCAATTTTATATTCTTTTTTTAATAAAAATTGAAGTATTTTTAGAAATACGGGCTTTTTTTTCTCTTCATTCTACAATATAAGCAATTATATTATGCAAATAATAAGCCGCGTTTCAGTTATTTGAATTTATAATATTGCTTATTATTCTGTTCCTCAAAATAAAAGGACTTTTACAAAAATGTTTAAATGACACTCAAGAAAGATGATTAGCAGCCGCACTGTCAAATCACTGTTTAGCACCAATAAGCGGGCATTGCTACTTATTCTGAGCCACCAGGCCTCAACGTCGGAACCAGAGCTGCTCTCCTGAAGGCATGTCCCCGGCAGCCCTCTTCGGAGATGACCGCGGCAATATGTTCACCATTTTGTCCTTTGATTCTGTCATTTCCGGGTTTAAGCCCCTGCTGATGCTAGGCATCCCATGAGCCCAACCACATTAGTTAGCTGACAATAATAGTAATTTAAAACAATATTGATTCTTTTTCTTATTTTCTCATTCTGATAATATGGTATATAAAAATATGTTCCGATTAGGTTATGCACGTTAAACTTTCCAGATAGTGAAAATATCCGACCTTTAATTCATAGAATTCTCTAAACTATTGATTCAGTCTCGCAGTGCATTTGAATTGTCATTAAACGGAATCTTTCAGTACATGAATAGTCTGGGAAAGCATGTTTTAATGCAATGTTTTGATGAAGGCGTGGATAGGGACATCTTTAAACCTGATCAATCACGATCCAGTTATTTTAGTTTGATGGCATATACTTTCGAAGGCTATTTTCAATTTCCCAACTTTAAAGTCCTGTAGGAACAAGAAGTGTCATCCAATATCGAATATTCAGTTGCATTAGCATGTTCATACAACTTTGTTCGGGGTTCCATAAATCTCTCATCACGTATAAATAGTTATAGAATATTTTAAAATGTGTTCCATTATGAGAAGACATTAAATACAAAACAGGATTAAGCTAACCAAACACAAATAATTTGATAAATAACAAATAGTAGAGAAATATCTCAAATTTAGGAATGATGGCGCAGTTTAGATATTTTAGATCTAAGCTGGTACTTAAATGCAGACATGAAAAGTTTTTTTTTGCAAGATTTTCAATTCAACAATTCAACTAAGAAATTTTTTTTCTGCCTTAGGAGGTTCTGATGTACAAAGAAGAAATACAATTTTGGAGGAAAAAATATGAAGATGCCGAAATTCAAATAACTCGATTGAAGGTATGAAATTTTATTTTGTGTTTTATCAATACTTTTTACATTAATTATTTTTTGCAAATATTTACAATGGATAAAATATTTTGATATTTTTTAACACCATGAAATTCCTATGGTTAAAAAAGCAAATAATTAAGATGAATGATGAAGCCAATTCCTCAATTGTGGGTAAAATTTGTTATACGGTGTGACTTGAGTTGTTATAAATAGAGCAATAGTGTGTCAAGAAATCTTTATGATTTATGCATTTTATGAGGAAAATGCAAAACATTTTCTAAGCTTAGTAAAATATTTGATATGTATTGGGTTGTTCGGAAAGTAATTTCGTTTTTTCCCGTCAGAGGACTTAATTACGTTTTTTCGAAACCAACTTCACACTTAAGCCGCATAACCATTATATGTCTTGAGAGCTGATATTGCAAGGCTTGTGTGTGAAAAAGTTCTATTAATTCTACGCAGTAGTTTTTGGTTGGTGCCCTTTTAAATATGGAGAACAATAAGCAGCATTTTCGTCATATTTTACTTTTTTACTTCAGAAAAGGTAAAAATGCTGTCCAAGCGAGAAAAAAATTGACGGATGTGTATGGAGAAGGCTTGTTAACAGTACGCCAGTGCCAGAAATGGTTTGCAAAATTTCGATCCGGCAATTTTGATGTCGAAGATGCACCACGGTCTGGAAGGCCGGTCGAAGCTGACAAAGATGCGATAAAGGCATTAGTTGATGCAAATCGGCGAATAACCACACGAGAGATCGGTGAGAGATTAAATTTGTCGAATTCGACTGTTTATGCCATTTGAAAGGCATTTTGGAAAGGAAATTTGTGTCGTCGCGTTGACGCGTGTAATTCGCTCCTCAAACGTCAAGAAAATGATCCATTTTTGAAGCGGATTATTACTGGGGACGAAAAATGGGTTGTATACAACAATATTAAACGCAAGAGGTCATGGACCAGAAAAGATGAACCGGCTCAAAGCGTGTCAAAAGCCAACATTCACCAAAAAAAGGTGATGCTCTCCGTTTGGTGGGATGTCAAAGGAATCGTTTTTTTGAGCTTTTGCCGGACAATACAACGATTAATTCAGAAGTCTATTGTCATCAACTGGACAAATTGAATGATTCACTTAAAGAGAAGAGGCCCGAATTAATCAACAGGAAGGGTGTAGTGTTCCACCAGGATAATGCGAGACCTCACACAAGTTTGGTCACTCGCCAAAAACTTTTACAGCTTGAATGGGACGTACTGCAACATCCACCATATTCTCCAGATCTGGCGCCTTCCGACTACTATTTGTTCCGGTCCCTGCAAAATTTTTTGGATGGCAAAACCTGTACATCAAATGAAGATGTCAAAAACCACCTGAACCAGTTTTTTGCCAGCAAGGACCAAAACTTTTATGAGAGGGGAATTATGTTACTGCCAGAAAGATGGCAAAAGGTGTTGGACCAGAATGGCCAATATATAATTTAATAAAATATTTATTCATTATACGAAAACTGTCTTTCATGTTCCCCAAAAAAACGAAATGACTTTCCGAACAACCCAATAGAATAAAAAGAATTTTTTAAACTTAGTACCGAAATTATTTTTTAAGGATTTAGCACATTAGTGAAACGTCCTATTCACATTTGCACATTAGTAAAATGTCCTATTTAGGCAAGTTCAAACATTTTACCCCTGAAATGGGTAAAAATCATTCTTAACTTTGTCAGAATTTTCATTCTTCGAAGCTGAACATCGAAAAGAAATCACTTTTTCGAGAAGATTGAAGTACCACATCACAAGGAGTGAAGATCTGCAATCGACAACGATACGTAAGGAGTAAGAATTTTGAATTTACAAAGATCGTTTTAGCAATGTTAATGATCTTTTACTCTTGAAATGTGTGAAGATACATAGCTGCAATATTTGCAGATATTTAGATTTGATCTGAAATAAGATGCAAATGAACAATGCATATTTCATTACAAGTTAATAACGTACTAAGCACCATTTTTTTCCTTTTTATGCTGGGTTTATATATTAGACAGCCAGAAGATAACACATGTGTATATAGGGTCTGATTTATGCTTGCCGCAATTTCATGAGATTAAATTCAGCCATTCCGTTTTTGACTAAAATTTGCAGTTTTGCTGTTCCTGAATTTTTTTCTTCTGAGTATCATATTAAAATGAGAGATATTTACCCAAAAAAATAGTAAAATAAAAAAAAAACATAACTAACATACCTCAACATACCTAAATTTGAAAATCTATAGAAAGAAAATAGCAAATAAAATAAAAGTACAATCGCTAATCTCTCATAAGTAACAACGAAGAACAATATATGTCAGGAATTAATTTTTTCAAGTCAAAATACCAAACGTCAGATTCTATAAACGCATGCGAAGTAAGGAAAAAAAAACATACAATACAGCAGCATGTTGCTGACTAGTCGGGACAATTATTTCCCATAAACCTATATTCTTTTTATATTAATTATATTGCTTCTTATATTTTAAAAAAATTATACAGACGTTTTCAGCAAAAAATATGCTTTAAAAATAAAATTCCTAAATTCTCAAAAGATAACTGAATTATCCCTCCAAAAACTTAAATCTATCACCTTGGGTCAAAACGGGATCAACAACTGTCAAATAAATCTGAATACTAAATTACTGCATACTTGAAAATCAATTTTTTGAAGCAAATATAATTGAACAGTCACTCAACTAGAGCAAGATTTATCTTTCTAAGAGTTCTGAGACAGTGTAAATATCTATTTCTCAATATTTTTTCTTTAAATTTTCATATTTAAATTATTATTAATTTTATTTCTGCAAAATCAGTTTCAAGCGTTCAGTTTTGATGCACTAAAACGATGACTTAAATTGTGAGCTATTTCTGGAGAATTGGTTCCAAAACCTTACAAATAAAACAATCAAATATATCAATTTAAAAATATTTTATCTAATTTTTAAAAAATTGAAATGTTTTAACCAATCTGAAACATAATTATATGATGCAGTTTTTTTTAAAAAAACTATTAAAGGACATTTCATAGCAGTATGTGTGTATTGCGTGTTGCTTGTAACTTACAGGCAAGATAGTTTGCTCTGAAAGTAAGAAATTCGGGAGATGTATACTCTGGAGGCTTTAAATGTCTAAATCGAAGCCACTTTAAAAAAATTTTTAACTAAAAAGTAATCGAATATTTGATGCTTTTGTTATAAATATCAAATATTGCAGATAAAAAATAATTTTAACAACATAAAGTACAAGGAATTCCTTTTTTTATCATCTCATATATTTATATTATCTTATCTTATATTATTATTATATATCTCATATATTATTATTTTTTAATTTCTCAAATTTTTAAGCGGATTTTACAATAATATATTTCCTTGCTGAAATGAAGCTCAAACTGCTTGCATTGTTGCTATTAATATTTACGCCTGCTTTTTTCCCAATCATATTTGAATAAGGTAGAAAGATAAAGTTCCGGCTTATTTTTGTGTGCTGGGTATTTTTCGATATAAGATGTGCTTTTAATAATTTCTCTTCAGAATTAAGAGATAGTTTAAAATGTTAAAGAGCCTCCACTTTACAATATTGTTTATCTTGTCATATAACTGGATGTATGTAGATGCAGGTAAAAAACTTAGGAAAGCATAATAAACAGAAACGTTGTAAGACTTTTAAATAATGAAAAATATGTATCAAAATTTGAGGGGTAACACATTCTTTGCTGAGAAAACAGTTGGAATTTTCAACAGTCATTTCGCTTTAAGTCACTCATTAAAGGCATCGCCACATTGAAATATTTGAGTTGAAATCAGAAATAGCAACATTTTATAATTATACCTATACTATAATTATACTTACACTATAATTATACACTGAAGTGACAAAAGTCATGAGATAACTGTTAATATCGTGTCTGTTCAACTTTTGCCCGGCGAAGTGCAACAACTCGACGTGTCATGGAGTTCACAAGTCATTGGAATTCCTCTGCAGGAATATTGAGCCATGTTGTCTGTATAGACGTCCATAATTGGAAAGTGTGGATGGTGCAGGAGTTTGGACACGAACGGACCTTTCGATGATGTCCCATAAATGCTCGATGGGATTCATATCGGGCGATCTAGGTGGCCAGACCATGCGCTGGAGTAGTTCGGAATGTTCTTCAAACCAATCGCGAACAGTTCTGGCCCGGTGACATGGCGCATTGTCATCCATAAAAATCCCATCATTGTGTGGGTACGTGAAGTCCATGAATGGCTGCAAGTGATCTGCAATCAGCTGAACATAACCATTTCCAGTCAATGATCGGTTCATGACCATTTCCAGTCAATGATCGGTTCAGTTGCACCAGAGGACCAAGTCCATGCCGTGTAAAACCAGCCCACACGATTATGCAGCTACCACCAGCTTGAACAGCGCCTTGCTGACAGTTTGGGTCCATGGCTTCGTGGTGTCTGCGCCACACTCGAACTCTACCATCAGCTCGTAACAACTGAAATCGTAACTCATCTGACCACGCCACGGTTTTCCACTGGTCTAGGGACCAGTCGATATGCTCACGAGCCCAGGCGAGTCACTGCAGGCGATGTCGTGCTGTCAGTAAAGGCACTCGAGTCGGTCTTCTGCTTTCATAGCCCAAGGAAGACAAATTTCGCCGTACAACCCTATCGGACACGTCCCACATTGATTCCTGCAGTTATTTGACGAAGTGTTGCGTGTCTATTAACACTGACCATTCTACACAGACGTCGGTGATCTCGGTCGTTAAGTGCAGGTGGTCGCCCACTGCGCTGTCCATTATGGGATGGGATGCCTGAAATTTCATACTCTCGGCACACTCTTGATACTGTGGATCTCGGAATGTTGAATTCACTAACGATATCCGCAATGGAATGACCCATGCGTCTAGCTCCAACTAACATTCCACGTTCAAAGTCTGTTAATTCTCGTCGTGCCACCATAATTTACGAAAAACCTGTTCACATGAATAACTTGAACACAAATGAAAGTTCTGGAAAACGAACTGCGCATTTATACTTTTTCGCTGCGATACTACTGCCATCTGTATCTTTGCATATTGCTATCCCATGACTTTTGTCACTTCAGTGTATATAATTATATATACTATAACTATATATAATTATACCTACATTATAATTTCCAGGTAATCGAATTATCTGAAAAATTCTGAATTTAAAAGTTTCGAATTTACATTGAAATTTTTACCTTAACCCTATTAAAAAGGAACCCTTGTTCTGGCATATGACAAATATTTACGGCTTACACCGAGCCCTATTTCCTGTAAAAAATTTGTTTTCGTCTCTATGCCTTCGGTCGCTTTAATGAAAATAATATATTGTCAGGTACATATTTTTTTAACTTAAAGCCTTTTTTTAATTGTCTATAAAGTTTCGGTTTTCAATAAGAAAAAAATTATATTCTATGAATTTTAATCTTTTAATTTGTATACATTTTGTTAAAGATTCTTAATTTCTTTTAAGACTCCAAAATGTTTTAAAAGTATTTATTCAAGAAAATGTTCGAGATGAAATTTGAAATATTTTTCTTTGAAACCTCTTCATCAGATAGAAAGGATTCATTGAGGATCGAAAACCGAGGTAATGATGATAGCCACTGATTTTTTTCGACCTATGCAATACTTAAATAGTTAGTTAATGCTAAGGGGTTAATTCGTTTGCATGAATATCTAATGGACTAATTAGTCCGGGATAATTTAATCCTGACTCCTTTTTCTCATTTAATTTGAGAGACACAGAAGCATTAATTAATTTATTTCTAATATACCTTCTGATATGAGATCGAGCGAATCAGGGAAAGCTCATTTTCCCTCTCAAATGGAGGCTTATTGAAATTACAATTGTTGGCATTTTTGTTTTAAGCCCTAGATTGCAGCTGATCAAGAAATGCTTTTCAATTTCAACAACAATATTAAAAATATACATTATACAAATAAATAATAGGATGTCTGTGATAAAAGATCAACACAATTTATACTTATTGAGTGAATGACAGATACTCCATCTGTGCAGTTACAGCCTTAAACATCTGGATCATGGACAGTGGTATGTTCTTGCACTCAGATTAGAGAAGACATGCAAGTTTTTTCACCTATATG
>JAOUZG010011676.1:0-11802 GCA_026289955.1 Argiope argentata | reverse complement strand
TGTTTTTCAAATACTTCTCTTATACTTCCTATTTGTTATGTAGCTAACAAATGAAGAGTTTCTCATTTTTATTGATTTTGAAGCAATTATATATTCATGATTATCACCCCATTAATAAAAACATTTCTACAAGGTATTTCTTATATATAATTTTTAGTGTTTGAAAATCGATCTGAAGGGAAACAGTCACAAAGTGCCAATGAGGTTGCTGAAACCCTTTCTCCTAGTGAAACAACAACAGATCAGAATCCTTAATTGAACACTTCATATGTGAATGCTACACTGTATTATATTATTGGTCTCATTTTGGAGGAAAATAATGCAAAGTATTTAAAGAGGCCATTGTTCATGTTTTGTATATCACTAGTTCTATATTTGTGCATATATAAAATATATCTCTTTGTAATAATGTTCTGTTTTTAACAACTTGAAAGTTGATTGTATTTCTTATGAAATAATAGATGTTTAATACTCATGTATATTATTTAAATTAAAATTTTTAATTTTTAATCAAATTGATATATTTTTTGCTACTTAATACTATACCTGGCAGTATTTACAAAACTTATCTGAGCTTATATACATGCAAATCACTTATTGTAAAATTTTAGTCTTGCAAAGCTCAAGCCAAATCATTTGTTCTGAAATATGGAAAGAAAAGTTGCATTTCACTCTCTTTCTTTTATTTTACCAATCTTATATATATATTTGTTATTATTATTGTAGTTTAAGAATAGTTAATTTTACTAGATTATTGCATGTTTTTCTGAATTGAAGCTGGTATTGTTCACTTGAAAATTTTCAAATTAATCAAGTGTTGTTAGTTAATTGGAGGTAAAGAATATATCCTAATATAAATGTAAATAAGGCTTTTAACATGGCAATCAATTTAAAACCATTGCTTTAAAATATTATTTGTTTTAAGGTTAAATAAAAATATTTCATAATGCTTCTTTTTCTTAATTTCTTATGAGTTTCTTGAGCTCTTAATGTTAATTTTTTAAAAAATATTTATCTAAAATAAAATATCCTATATTATATTATGGATTTAAAAATTTCCTTGTAATTGATTTTTTAATTGTGTTTGTTTAAAAAAATTTACAGAAAATATATATACTAATTTGCTACTTTTTTCCATTAATGTAAATATCAAAACTGAGAGTTCACATTTAAAAACTTAACTTCATTATCTACTATTGTCACTATTTTAAAGTTGTACAGTGTGCTCATAAATTTATCATATTTTAAAGAATAATTACTAAAAATGTAGAGCTAAGTTTTTTTTTCTGACTCATTTTTTTAAAGGAAATTATTTACTACCTCAAAAGTTTTTGTACACTTTAACACGAGATCATTTATTAGTAAGAAAATGCTTCAATGAATGATTTATTATTATAAGATGCCCTTAATCTAGTATGGGTTACTACAAATTTCAATATAGGCAATCAAACTTAGATTTTAAGTATATATCAACATCAACTACTTTGACATATTTTTAAAATTATTATTTTTTTATTTCACTATTGATTAATTTATGATTGCTCTGTCTGTGTTTTTCTGATTTTTATAAATGTGTTTTGTTTTATAGTGTTTTTTAAATTATTAAACAAATTTATTTATTGTAATTTAATTTGTAGTAATTAACCTTGCTACAAATTAAATACTGTAAATAAAATTGCTATGTTGGAAATTTGTTTGAAAATTTCAATGAAAATGCTATTGCTGATTTCAACCTTGCATTACTGTTGTTGTTAATTCACCATTAGCTTAAATCTATTGAATAAAAAGAGGTGTGTGTGTATTTTCACTTATAGTCATTTTTTTCTCTCTTTTTCTTATACATCTTGAATATGTATACATCTTGAATATGTAGTCTGTGATGCACACTTTGTAAAAGTATTGTTTTTTTTTCCTTTTAAAACTTATTCTACTTTCCTGTCTATTTTTATATACATTATTAACTTTCATATTAAAATTTAACTGAATAAATATTTAGCAATTACAGATTGAAAAAGTTGTCTTTTCTTTTCTTTTAGTAGTTACTGAAGAAATTTTTCTGAGCATTGTAATAATTATAATAAAAGATAAAGGTTATATAAATACACATTTTAAATATCAAATTCTGCCAAAATTTTGAGAAAAAAATTTTACCTAATGAAAGTTTTAAAGAAGCTTCAAGTAATGGAGATTAAAAAAAATATTGAATTATTTTATTATTTTTTGAAAAAAGTCTTTATTAATATGTTTCTAAGCCAGCCATTGAGGTACTTTATCTTCCTCTATATTGAAGATCTGGAAATAAGAAAGTAATGATAAAAATTGAAATTTAAGAGAGACAAAATATTAAAAAAGTATATATAAATTTTTGAGAATGAAATTGAGAATTTACTTTTAGGCAAAGTATATATAGATGCATCTTAATGAGGAAGGTGGTAATATCTTTTTCTTTTTGAATCTAAATAGCTTCTTCTTCTTCTTCTTTTTTTGTAATTTACTTATGCTTGGCACTATAAAATATATACCATTTCTTTCTCAATGTAAAGTTTGTAAATTATCATTTCTCTGGATCAGAGTTTAGTGTTATAAAATAAAGATATTTTTTATATTAACAATTCAATTACATGCAAGGTATAATATTGAGGAATATTGAACTTTATATATACTTTTTTTATATTTTGTCTCATTACAATTTTTATTTTTATCATTATTTTCTAATCTTATAAAGTTTTCTTTGAGTGCCTAACATAGTTAAAAATGCTCAAAAACCTCTTACTTTTACTATGTATATGTTAATGAAGATGCAATGTTATATTTATTCTTAATACAGCTGGCTGCAGTGTAAAAAATATTTAATTTTAAATATTTGATGAAAGGTGCTCCCCCCATGAGAAACTTGTATAAAATATTTTAAATAATTGTTTCAATATTTCTGAAAATTATTTACTTAACTTGTATGGTGTTGTAAATAAGTCATTATGGCTATATATGTATGTCCCTTATCTTTTAAACAACTTAGTTTGAAATCACCTAAATTTTGCACACATATTATTTAAGACAAGATAATGAATACTTTCATTATTTCTTTGTACTAAAATTAATTAAATATTCAACTTTTTTTTCAAAATATTTTTTTTCAAAGGAATTTTAAGGCTCATTGTTTCAGTGGAAATATTTTTAAACTATCCTAAAATTTAAAATTTTATCTTTTAAATCATATCACATTTATATCTGTACAATATTTCTTTTATTATTTATTAACTTAAATGCATTAAAATTGGGTCAAATTTTGAACTATTCTACCACTTTTTAATTTTATGCATATTCTCTTAACAGGATTGAACTTACTTTAAATTATTTAATAGTACTTAAAAGCAAGCATGAATCAATTGCTCAAATGATGGCAAGAAAAGTAGTGTTCTTATGAAAAAATGAAACAGATGTTTGTCAACTATAATTCTTTAGACTATCAGAAATTAATCAAAATTTTCCCTTCTTTCTCCAAAAAGGCAGTCTCAGAGTATTAAAAAAATTCATAAAATTAGAAACCTTTCCTTTTTAATACTACTTTTTTTTCACCTTTTCTTTTAAATTTGCATTAATTTTTTAGAAAATTTATCAAAATTGATTTGAAAGTAAGAATATACTAAAAAAAAAGAAAAAAAGGACAATGCTAGGATTTTAAAGTAATCTATCGATATTTTTCAAATTTCTGTTTTATTTCAGAGCCTGCATCTTAAAAAGAGTTTTGTATTTTATAATATTATACACAGAAAAAGGTTCTTTGTTAAAAGTGTTATTTATGAAAGGATTTTAATCCCAATTAACACTAGATATATCAACTAATGTTTATGTAAAACTGAATACCTTCTTGACCAGTTTAGATATTTCTATTTTAATTCATAATTTTAATAATAATAATTCTAAAAATTCTTTAATACCAGTTTTTATTTTTCATTTAAAAGTATTAAAACTCTATTTTTAATGGTAAAATTTGATTACTCATCTTGTACTTTGAGGATTGAAATATGAACCTTAGGCATTTCTTTTGCAAAGTTTCACAAATTCCCCCCCCCCCCCATCTTAACAACTGGGTAACTGTCGATACTTTTTTAAAACTTTCAATATATGGACTAATGAAAACCTAAGCAAATTATATGTTTAAAAAACTATCTTAGCTGGATTGCTTATCAATTTTAATAGAAGATTTATTTTATATCTCATATCCGTCAATTTACGTGTATCAAATGTTATCTTTTATTAGTGTTTCATGATCGTTAATCATTATTTCGAAGCATTTTCTTTCGGTATTATTTTCTTTTTTGTTAACGATTTTCTATTTTGTGGCGATTTGTTTTTGAACGAACGTTTACTGCAATAATATATAATCAAAAGTTATAATATTTTAATGTAAGGATAAGTATTCGCATTTGATAAACAATCTGTCTTTTGTTTCCGTTTGATAATCGAATGTTTTACTTTGAATAAATAAACATATTAAAAACAGTTGCATTGCATTATTTAGTTTAGTCAGCGATTGTAAATTCGTTAATTAAAAACTTTGCGATAACTTATCTGTAACGGTTGATATTTGTTTTATTATATTTATTTACGTATGACGATTAAGGAATCCCAGCAGTAGAGCATTTCTATTAAAATAATTTCATTTGCTTAAAATATCGATAACTATTGTCATTTTGTTCCCATCCTAGTGATTCAGAACAAATTCCCTGAAAAAAATATATTTCATCCCATCAGCAAAAACTCACAAATTTACTTTCATTTATACCATACTGATTTCCGAAAATTAAGCGAAAATAAATGTTGATGTTACTTATGGCACTTTACAAGCCCACTGATAGACCTGTCTGCGATTTAAGCCGAGTGAGTGTCTCTTGTTTTCCAGTAGCACCAACTAGGGCCAAGAGTACGACTTAGCTATATACACATGTCTCATACCCTTTTTACCGGGCGACTTCATTTATGCATTTCAATCATTCAACCACAGATCGTAATTTAGATCCAGAACAAAGAACGATCACCTCTGACCCAGTACCCCCAGTGTTATTATTCTTGATATGGAGAACTTTGTAACCGTGACAGATTTAACGGGCGCCAGCGACCACACACGGAGAGTCTTCGTCCGGCGGCTCCGAATTCCAGCGGCGAATCCAATTCCCTACCAGCCAATGAATGAAATCTGATAATAAAATTTCTATTCCTAGGAATTTTTTTTTAATTTGGCAAAAATATTAAACAATGTTTCAAAACTTTGTTTAATATTTTTACCTACCTATGTTTCAAAACTTAGGTAGAAAAAAGAAAGAATAGGATATCTCTGTTTTGGAAAATATAATTAAGTGATACTTAATAATTTAATCACATCGGGATTTATAAATTTTGATAACATTTACCGAATGACGACGATAATTGAAACGGATAAAATAAACTGTTTTTATCACATCAAGAAAAGTAAGAAAAGTTACCTCAGGCCTGTCCCTTAAATACCTTGCCCTAAATTCTAAGTATTTTTATTCGTAATTATTCCTTTACAGCTCATTTAGTTATTAATACTCTTATTATCATGTGAGAACATGTTGTTGTTTTGGCTATGGGGTTTTGTGATGTCTCCGTAAAAACGTAGGCAATATCAACTTCACAACAAATAAATATCATAATCTAAATCTATTAACAGACATTTAGCAGACGATTCCTTGTCAGATATTTTATAATTGCTACTATTTTTATTTTAATTAAAATGTTTATAAAAGTTAAAAGCAAACGATTTTTTTAATAAACATGTTTTATTAATTTTATTTCGTTTAATTTTTGTATAATAACTGGTGATTAATTGTAAACTTTTGGAATCTGGCAATGCTTGTAACATATGCTGTGAAGTTGAAAGAATAAACTAGCTGATGGAATTCTAAAATGCTTAGAATATTATTTTAGTTTTAAGAATTTAAGACGCTCTTCAAGCTTATAGTTTGAAGCTTTGAGAAAACGGGTAGTTTTCCAGAAAGCATGCAAACATGAATAAAGCATAAATGGGACGTCCTAAGAAAAAGGTAATTATCCTTTGTATAATAAAATTTTTTTTAAAAAAAAGTTCTCACAGTGATAACTTGAAATTTGCAATATCATGTTTCTTTTTCTTTTCTTTCTTTAAAAAAAATTATCTTTTAAATTTGTTGAACGATGAGGCATATGACCTCATTTGCAGAAGATATTACGCGATATCTCCACGAGAACTGATATTTTGAATGTCGAATAATATTGTAAAGATGTTTTTGAGCATTCTGTATTAAAAAAAGTTTCAATTTAAATTTAAAAAACAATATTTGGCACATTCCGACGTTTGTTTGTTACCGAGGCTGTTTCTTCAACATATTAACCATTATCGGAATCATCAATATATATTTCTTGATCTTGGTCACGAAATGTTGATGAGCGTGTACAGCCCAAACGCGCTATGGTTTGTTCAAGAAAATAAATTCTGTGATTCTAGCGTTTGCGTATTGTAGAACGGAAAGATATGCTACCCATGTTTTGCACCGCCTATGATGTGCTTCATGCGTCTGCAGACAATTGCCAATGAAACAAGTAAAATAAAAAACAATTTTTAAAAATCAATTCCTACTTAGGTAATCAGGAAAAAATCAGGCAGTTAGGATTTTTTTTGTTTTTATCATGTCAGAACATGACATTGTTTTGGAAATGTGGTTTGTGGCGTTAGTAAAAATTCGTAGACGAAAAATAAAAATTTTATTATCTGCATGAGCATCTAACCCCCCCCCCCCCAGCTTTTAATAATGCATTGCCATTGCGTTTACAAAAACTTTGATTTTTTAAAAAATTTAATTGCTACAGCAAATAAAACCTAGAAAAATGTCATTTTGAGCACGTGATTATATGGAATGCAATAAATAGGAAAGGTGATACTTTTTTAAACAGTAAATGCAAGATATAGTTTTTTGAGATTGTTGTCAATACTAAAGTGACTCATCCAATGAAATAATGAAAATGAATAAAAATATAATTTAACTTGCACGAGCACATGGTGCTTGGCCGTTCAAGAAATTATGTTTTGACATAGTACATTGAAATATTCATAGCAGATTTCATTTTAATCTTTATTTATATTTGTTTTTTACTTTTTATTAAATAATTACAATTGTTTTTTCATGTTCCGCTTTACAACGGAAGGAGGGGTGCAGTAGCTTTTGGGCCCCTGAGTAGGCAGAAGTTTAACTTCTTAGTTACACATCTCTTTGGTGAAAAAAAAATGCACCGTCCATAGTTAGAAAATTTATTGATACGTAGGTAGTTTACAATAGATGATTCATTAGATTAACAATAATAATTTCTCAGTTAATTAATTGGGTGGGAATATCCAAGACTCCGCTTTCAGAGGGTTAAAGGTGCTGACAGAAAGTTCTTCCCACAATATCCTAATTGATTTCAAATCTAGATAAGTCACTACCATTCTTGCAACTTTGCCCTTGGGTTTGCCTTCCTCTTAGCAGCGGAATCATTGCCAGTAGCTCTCCATGTTGATAAAAAACGTGGTTGGCTGGAAAAAAAAATCTCGCCAGGATTCAGATTATTTCCACTATCAATGACTGCACCTTATGACTAAGTTGGAAAAATGTCTTTGCTGTCCCCAGGGCAGAGCTTGTGACCGAGCTAATTTTTTTAAAGACCCAATGTCACTTTTTTCGGAATGTGCTGATAACTTTCGGTTTCACTCAGAGCAATTAAATTCTGTGTCGAGGTCTTTTGCTTAGAGCAACGGTTGCCAATGTTGAGATTTTTATCATCATTGCTGTTTCCATATCTAAGATATAAATAACGAGCATGAACCATTTTCCTGTTGAAGCAAAAATTGAATTGCTCGCACCAGATTAAACTTTTCTATTGGAGGACGGGAAAGAAAACTTCGTGTTTCAAATAGTTTCTCTTAGAAATAATTTATTTTAGAGTTCTTGTTAAAAAAAACAATTTGATATTAGTTTTCATAAAGATAATATGAGTAATTGCTATAATTCTTAGATACATATTAATTAAATATTCACATTAATTATTCCTATTTTTAACCAATCATTGAAAAAATTAAGAAGTGCATCGAACACATTATATGAATGAAAAAAAAAGCCAAAATATTAATGATACTTTGTGTTTGATTAATAATTATTCAATAAAAATACCCCAGCGTCTTTGCACAGAGGTAACGCGTCTTTCTCGTGATCTGGGTGTCTCGGATTCGAGTCACGGTTATGACATAGTTGTTATTCTGTGTTCTATCTGTGAGGCGTGTGAATAAGCCTCCCCTGTTAAAAGATGTGCAAGCGAATGTGATGAGCGTGTAGCTAAAGTCGTACTCTTAGCTCTAGTTGCCGCTACTTTAAAACAAGAGACGCTTATTTCGGCTTAAATCCGCTACTGCATCAGCGGGCTTGTCGATAGTAAGTGCCATTAGTAACAACAACAAATAAAAGTGCTATAATTTATTTTATTCATCTGTTAGTAGAAAATTGCCTACAATTAAAAATCATATTAACAATACGAAATTAACGGCCATTAAAAGAAAAGAAAAACGCTGATGTGAAAAAAACATTTTGAAACCTTAGAATGAAAAGAAATTTTATTGCACACGATTTATTTTAATTCTATTATTAAGATTTTAAACACTGCATGCGTTCTTTCAAAGATATTCTACATCAATCAAGAAAAAATATCAAACTACAAAAGGAATAAAAGAAAATTGAATAGAAATAGTTTAGTTTAAAAAAAACTTACCTGAAATGCGTTGGAAATGGTCACGGAATTGATGAATTTCAAGAATTCAAGCACTCGTACTACATACTTAGAAGGGATAAAAGATTTATATTATTTGTCTTCCAATTAGAGGAGGAAAAAGAGGAGCCATTATGAAGTTTCTATTCAGTGAAATATCAGACTTGTGGTAGATGAAGATCGAGGCACGAACCCGCGACGCTAGTGTTTGTAACTGAGTAACATAACCACAATACAAAAATATACTTATATATCATAGATATTTTCTGGCTTTTGAAGCTAACTCCGCAATACTCTCCCACCAATGAATCGGTGGAGAGATGAACCATTTTACGGCTCCAAGCGTTATGGCGAGCGTATGAGGGAGTTGGAAAGTACATGTGAAAATGGATGTGATAAATGAGTCTGACGGAGTTGTTTGGTTGCTACATCAAGTGAGTCTGACGGCTTTGTTTGTTTGCTGCATCAAGTGTGTTTGACGACTTTTGCTGCGGATATATGGCGTCACGACAGCTGTATGAGGTTGCGTAGTCAATGTCACCAATTAGGCTGTTGAAAGTCGAGGTATGAACCCGCGACGCTAGTGTTTGCAGCCAAGTAATATAACCACAATAAAAAAGTATAATTGTGCATCGTAGATGCTATCTGGCTTATGAAGCTAGCGCGATAGACTAATAAAAATATTCTGTCGAATTCACTTATTATCAGATTCGCTTTGGAGAAATCAAGCGTTTCTTTAAATCATGTCTTCAATTATTCCTTTAATTGTAATGAATATGTTTAGTTATAGATATTTATTTATTAAAATTGGCTCAGTATGGAATGATTCGAAAAAAAAAAATAAGAAATGTTTTTGGTTTTGAGAATACGTCAATTCGCTCGGAGTTTTATTCTAGGTTCGTATCATTTTAAAGGAAATAAAAATTGAAAATTTTGTTTAAAACTTTAAGATCTATGATTATGAATATCTGGAACCTTATTGTTTGACTATGATTGTATATACGGATATTAAGTAAATTATAGTAGTACTTGATACGGATATTAAGTATTGTATTTTCAATTTATTCTAAGAATTAAATACAAAAGTATAAAAATGGAATATTTTTAATTTTATATGCGAATTTTATGGTATTTTCAGAAAACTAAATGAAAGCTTTTACGAAAAATCTTGATAAAAACTGGATATCAGATATCTTTGTTTTTATTTCAGCGAAATTAAAAATATAAGTTACACTATTTTTAATAATGAAAACAATTAATTTTATTAAATATAGAACTGACACAAACATTACGAAAATGTATTTTGCATATCACAAGCATCTCCAATAATAATAATTAAAAAAAAAAAGCATTTAATATTTTCAAGCAAGAAAGATATCTATCTTTCTAAAATTTAATTTTTGATGGTTCACTCTAATTTTTTGAATACAGTAGAACTCAAACTATCTGAATTAATTGATATAATATTTTCTCAGGATAATGAATAGAAAAATGTTATTTTATAAAAGAGAAATAATAAAATTGTTTATATAATTTTTTGATTACCACTATTAATCACACTATACATTCAAGCATCATTTATTGAGCTTATCAGTCAGTCAGAGTATTTCAGTTTTTAGTCTTTACTCAGGATGAATTTGAAGATTTTTTTTCCTTTTTCAAGACGAATAATTAGATAATGGGAATTCTACTGTACTCCATTATAATATGAATGGGATCCTACTTTACTAATTTTAGATGTGTAGTATTTCCGTGATGATAAATACACTCAGAAAAAAACTGAGTTTAAAATTAAGTATTAAAAAAAGGGAACGTTAGACATCTTTTATATGGAAAATTACATCTCTTACAGTATTAGCCAAAATTAGAGAATTGGATCTGCTACTTGCATGGTTTTCAAAATGCATATTATTCGGCCTCTGTAAGAGCGGAGCTTTTCTAAATAAAAAAGCTTATGCAAATTTTGAGGTAAGTAAATGTTTGGTTGCGAAGAATTCTTCTGAGTTCATTAATGGTAGTGTCATGTTTTTTCGGAAGTTAATGTACTGGTTTCTGAACATGATAATTCAGTGCATCTGTTATTTGAATCTCGAAATTTTAAAAGTTTATCATGCGATTAAATAGAAAGATGGAATTATAAAATTCGAGTTGTTGTTCTCGTATTCCACTTAACAACGGAAGGAAAGGATGCAGTACCTTCTGAGGGTATCTGATGGTATCTTCCGATGGCAGAAATCTGACTTCTGGCTCATATACGACACAAAACCTTTTTACGGGAGGTTTTCATTCATGCATTTCCTTCATTCATCCACAGATCGTAATTTAGATCTGGGACAGAGATCGATCACTTCTGACCCAGTACCCCCAGTGCTATTACTCTGGATGATTTTGTGAGCACAACAGATTTAACGTGCACCAGCCATCACACATACGGAGAACCTTCGACTGGTGAATGCGAACTCGCAGCTCAAGGGAGGTCAATCCAACACCCTGCCAGCCATACTATGCCGGCCAAATAATTACAAGTATTATAAATAGTTGATCAAAAAATTATACTAGCATATAGTTTTTTGAATTTTCTACGCCAGTTGAGGTAACGCAATACAGATTAGAAATTTTTAATTTTCTTTATTTTGTATCGTTATTAATTCGAAAGTACTACAAAATGAATCCAAAAAATCGAATTAATAAACTATGTTTAATTTTAAATGCATCAAAACATTAAGAAATTAAACAGAATCATTTGAAACAATCGGCCGAAAGGATGTTAAGCCTAATATCATTGGCGCGGGAAAAAAACAAACTGAATTCGATTTGGCGATGAGAAAATAAAGTATTTTGACGAAATAGCTAGTTTTTAATTAAATAATAAAAATTAATGAATTAATATTTGAAAAAACTACATTAATGTACATCAAATGTCGTCCACTACAAGTTTTTAAAAAAATTATTAGAACTTAAGTGGATGAATAAAAAGTATTTTATTAGCGATTGAAAATTTGAACAATA
>JAOUZG010011656.1:8825-19577 GCA_026289955.1 Argiope argentata | reverse complement strand
AATCTTCTGTAGGATGTTTTGAAATGTGAGATACCTTCATCTAATGGATAATTTCTAGAAGGATTTCATTGGATTAAAATCCAATGAACGTAATTCAGATTGATATTAAAATTATATTCTAATATTTACAGTCTTTTGAGAAATAAAATTAGTAAGTATGCGCTTACAATAACATTAAAGTATAAATATAATTCTCGTTTTACAAAAGTGCGATAGTTAAAACTTAAACACAGTCCGCCACCCCCGGAATAAAAAAACGATAATCTTTTGAGCGCGAGATTAATTATTTGAAAGTAAGAAATCGTAAACAAACTGGAAGATTACGCCATTTCATAGAAACGACATACAAAAAGTAAATGATAGTAACTTTAATTAAATATTTCAAACAATACTGGCAAAACAAACCTGACTCGGTCTCTACACCAATGAAAAAACGAATATTTTTTGCCTAAAGTTTTTTGGAAACACAACAAAACCCCATAACCAAAATAACGACATACTGTCACGTGATAAAATCGCTTATGAATTATTTTTATTAACCGTAAATAAAAGTTTTTTTTTGTTTTGTTTCCTAAGATTCTGATATGAATGATTGAGTATTAGTTCTCTTTGTTTTATTTATCTCTATAGCCGCTAATTTTGTAGGTTATCAATAACTGGTTTACCTTTCATCGATAAAAAGAAACAAAATATATCAACTCTTTTTTAGAGGAAAAAAAAAAAAAAAAGAGGAAGAGTCATTTGTTAACTGATAATGAATATGGTCATCACAACATAATCCGACTCTTCAATTCCATCAAGTGCATGGAATACAATATGGCAGACTTTTTTTTTCTCAAGGAAACTAATTTTCGTATCGCATTCCGGCATGTCATTTGCGATAGCGACTTTCAATGACTACAAAAGAACGGAAAAAAAGCAAGATAGAAAGAAACCCGTTGAGATAATATAACTTCTGTTTTTTTTTAACTGTAACCTTCTCAAGCGTAACTTTTTCCGAAACGTAGTGTTCCTGAAGATTCCGGCGATGTTTTTGGGAAGCCGTTACTAATGTTTTCTGTCATTATTACGGTTTTTCTCCAAGAAAAAGTGAACTCGGAATGAATTTGCTTTTGATGGTCATCTGAACAGAAAGGAAGAAACGATCCGCTTGGTTCTTAACTGTGTGATAATCGATGTAGAACCGCGAGATTTGTAACGGATATCTTCACACCTTGCCAGTGGATTTCCCTTGTCTGTTGTCTGCTAATTGTATTTTCGGCTCCGTTGGTTTCTCAACGCTTCTTTCGTTGTCTGGGATGTATTTCTGTGATGTCTTTAAAGCCTAGTTCCAACGACCTTTGGGTCTTCAGGCGAGCCGTGCGTTCCCTCAGTTTACCCTTCTTGCAGTTTTTTGGGGTCCTTAGATGCCTGTGGACGCGCCCGAAGTTTGTCTCAAATAATCGGTAAAGTGTCCAGGCATCAAAGAGGACCCCAAGAAACTACAAAAAGGGGGAACGCGTGGCCCGTCTGAAGATTCGAAGGTCATTAGGACTAATCTTCACCCTGTATTGACTGACTGTACTTAAAAGTACCATTCAAACCTGGCTTATATCTTCGTAATATGACCATTTTTTCTAATGATATTTAAAAGAACCCAAGAGAATATAATCCAAATAGCAAGTAGTTAATATAAGCTAAAAGTAGAAGTCAAAAATATTTAATTATTAATTAAACTAATTAAGGTATTCCGATTAATTAAAAAATTCTCTGGTTGGCAAAATAAAGCGGTAAATAAAGGATTAAACTTGTTTTTAAAGAGGGATTCTTCGATATGTTTGTATAAATCGAAATTGAAGATTCTTTTTTCTTGATATATTTCTAACAAAAGGGGACTGAGAAGAAAAAGACATATTTCGTTTCTCTCATGTACTTTTTATCTTTCCCTTCTTTTTTAGGTTAGCCGTTAGAGACATAGTTTCATTGTTTGAGTCCACCTAACCTTTATTTTCTTAGCCACATGAGTAGCTAAGATTTGTCATAGTGGCTTTAAATAAAGCCCCCATCCAACTTGTATACAAATGTACAAAAAATTAATCTTTTTTTTCCATTCCCTTATTTTGTATTTGAATTAATTTAATCGATTTCCATTTGAAATTCTGTACTTTTATGTACTGAGCCTCCAAAGATTTACATTTCTGATGTATGTTTTGCATTAATAGTTCACGAAAGTAAGATGACAAAAACTCTCATGAGTGCTTAAATTCCTCGCACCGAATAAATTCTGTGTGTTTATCGAAAAGAAAATCTCAGCATTCAAAAACCACCTGTTGAAAAAGCTAATTTATTGCGTTCTGAAAGTTTGATTAAGTAATTTGTAATAAATAAAATCCTATTTAAAGATATCCTTTGGTTCCACTACTTCGTCCAGTAATACATGGCCTCTATCGCATGTTAGTACGTATAGCGATTCTAATGGAATTTATTGGGACTTATTCCCTTTAATCAACATCTCACATTAAATTTGTCTTCTCATCGGGTCGTTGAAGAAGCACCTGTTAGGTCGTTATTTCAGATATAATACCGAAATTCAAGAAGCTGTATTTCGCAAACTGGATACTTACTTTTATCATGTCAGAACATGATGTTAGTTTGGGAATGAGGCTTGTGGCGTCAACAAAATTCGTAGGCGAAAAATTGAAATTTTATTATCTGCACGAGCATCTTAAAAAATCGGCTTTTAATAACTCGTTACCATCGCATTTACAGTAGCTCTGATTTTTTAAAAATAAGTGAATGAATACCGCAAATAAAACGGAGAAAAATGTCATTTTGAGCACGTGATTATATGAAATGAAATAAATAGGAAATGGGATATATTTTTTAAACAATAAATGCGAGACAAAGTTTTTTGGAATCGTTTGCAATATTAAAGTGACTCATTCGATGAAAGAGTTAAAATGAATAAATATATGATTTAACTCGCACGAGCACGTGGTGCTTGGCCGTTCAGGAAATGATGTTCTGACATGATACATTGAAATATGCAGAGCAGATTTCATTTTAATCTTTTATTCTTGAATTTTCGCTTTCTGTCATTTTAAGATGACTAAATCACCCGATTAGCTGGGGCAAATACCGTTTCCCTTTCTTTATGTCGCTTTAAAATTGTGTCTTAAATTTTCCCGATGTTGTGTTTTTAAAAAAATCATAACATCCTGAATTTTCGTTTATAATCAAATAAAGTTTACTCAATTGATGTTTGCTCATTAATTATTCTTTTGAATTATAATAGTCCCTCTATCTATAACTTCGTGCGTTCAATTTCAAATTGTATAGTCACTCTGTTTCCTATATTATGTGATCAATAAAAAGCTTCTCAAAGACCGTTGTGCGAGGGCTTTCGAATGACCATCTCTTAAGATATATTATGCATTCCATTATAAATTAAGATATATTATACATAAATAGAATGTCCTTTCATTTGCAAGCTTAAACACTGTTAATAAATAACGCAAGCTTAGTGGGTTAAAAATAACCATTCTTAACTCTGCTTTCTTCTGGAAAGACGATTCTTGGCGCTCAAGCCAGACCTCATTTGTTCTGATGGTTCAGTTATTGTTGGTTTCATGAATTGATTTTTTTTTCGCCAATCTTGGCTCCTTTTAAAGCAGAAATAGCAATACATCCCTATCTTCATCTTTGCAAAATCTGTTGTCAATCGAAAATTGAATGAAATAAAAAAGGTGAAATATTTATTTTTTATAATTTAAGATTAAATATAGTTAATAAAAATTTTAGGAAATGTCTTGAATCATTTTTTCAAAAAATTATATTTATTTATTATTTATGAGAACTTTTTATTTATAAGTCCCCATTTCAAAGTCAAACGAGGGTTTGAACTTTAATCGATTAATGTTGATTTTTGATGCCTTAATCAAATGAATGACCATCTACTCATTTAAGTCTCTATCTTAACCAGGGAATCGATTTTTATTACTGTCGCTTAACAGTTAAAAATATTATTAAACAAGTCTTTTTTGGAAACAACTTTTAATTGCCGCGAAGTGACTTATGATTTTGCTCAACGATAATGACTTCACGCTGTGACAATATTATTTGTGAATTTTTATTGGAAAAAGATTCATCAAATACAATTCTACAAACTCTATATTCAACAGATTGGAATTTTTTTCAATTCCTACTGTTATCTCACACTCTCCTTATATATCTTGTACAAATTTTCAATTGTTAATAAAATTCTTTATATTCCTCCTCTCAAGTTCAAGTGCATTTTTTAAACTTATAGTGGATGTCCCTTGATGTTAATACAGTTTTCTCAAATATTAATTCATTGATTTTTATTAATTAACTAGCCACCTTTGGCGACCAGTCGGTTCGCCTGTATTAATGCTCGCTAAAATTGTCATAGAATATTTTATGTGGCTGTGTCTCATAACAAGTTTTTCACCAAAATATTTTTACACCGAACAAATTTTTATAGTCATATAATTTATTTGTAGTATTATTTTCTTCAGATGTTCTGTTCATTGTACTACTCATCTTTCTCTTTCTATCCGTACAATGATTGTCCCGGAATTGATATTTTACTTAAATGGTGGAGGGAAACGTCTAAAATTCTAAATTTTTATAGAATAAGAAGATTCTAATTTTCATAAAGGTAAACACACTAAACAAATAAAGACACAATTGGTTTTCAAGAGATGCGAAAGTTTAAAAACAGCTTCGAAAATGCCTCGCACAAAGGAAATAATGGTGACACACACACACACCCTTCTTCTTTTTTTTTTCTCTTCTTTTTTTCTTCACTACTTTTCTTTTTACATACCTTTTTTTCGCTTTGTTATTTTTTTCTTCCCTGCCCAGACTTTATTTCAGGCAGGCATAGATTAAATATTCATACAGACTAATAATAAAAGCAACTATTTTCTTTCTTTTTTAAACATCCCGTTATCTATAAATGAAAACCAACTGACTTCGCGCATTTCTTTCTAAACAAATTATAATTTATTACTTCCTGCTATCTTACTCAGTTGGTGTGGGGGAAGGAAATGCAGATTTCTGGCGGGAAAGTAAGAAAAGTGTAGTTTTAATAATTTTCTTCTCAGTTTTTTCATTTTTTCTTTCCATAAGAACCACCCTCGCGTCTTAACGAAAATATTTTATGAAAAAATTAGCCGAATTGGTTGTGCCGTTCTCCAGTTTTGCGCTTAGCAACGCATTTCGAGATCCATTTTTATAATAATAGATTAAAAACTGACTTTCTCGCCAAAAATCCTCATTCCCCAACGCCAAATAAGTAACGAATTCAGTTTGTTTTTTCCCCACACCCATGAGGTTAGGCTTAACATGTTTTCGGCGGATTATTTTAAACGATTCTGTTTATTTTCATATTGTATAATGCATTTAAAATTAAACATTGTTAATGAATCAGTTTTTTTAGATTCATTCGGAAGTACTTTCGAACAGGGTCTGACTAGGGCAGGGGCATACGGGGCACTTTCACCAGGCCCCAACATAAGTGGGGACCCCCAAATCGAATAAAGAATTTATTTTACGATTCCTTCTTTAAAGAATTTTTTTCATTATTAAAGTAGTAAAGCAGAGATGCCCCCAAAATGTTTTTGCCCCCGGCCCCAACTTGGGTAAACCGAGTTCTGCTTTCGAATTAAAATATTACAGAATAAAGAAAATTAGAAATTTATAATCTTTTTTGCGTTATCCGAATTGATGTAGAAGATTCATGCATTTTGCGCTGTCACAATTGGTTTTGAATCCTCCATTGACGTTGAAAATTCAGCAATAGTATAATTTTTTTTTATCAATTGTTTATAGTAATTGTAATTGTTAGGCCGGAATAGCTTGGTTGGTAAGACGTTGGATTCGCAGTCCAGAGATGCCAGTTCGAGCTTGACGTTAAATTAATTTAAAACAAGTGGAATGGACGAGGAAATAAGAGAATATTTTAAAATGAAGTTGCTATGTGCTAAAAATTCAGATAAAAATTTGGAAATTAATTAGGGTTTGATTTAATTTTAAAATATCATTACATGTATACCATCAGTAATAAACTCTTGAAGGAAAAGTGTTTCTACCTGGCGTGTACAGTTATTACAGTGGGGTTTTACCTCTACTTGGTTCGTATATATGAAATTTAATTTTATATAGTAACTTTCTCTTGAATATTAGAAATTCTTTTTTGGATTTTTTTCTGTATTTACTTGGAAAATTTAAGCCAAAAGTTCATTACTCCAACAATCAACAGTTTCACTTTTTTTTTTTTTTTAATGTGAAGAGGCACAAATTACATACCTCCAAAATTCATCATCATTCCACTCTTTATCTAGCCTTTTATAGTGAATTCTTTGTAGTTTTTGCAATACTTTATTTCACAAAAATTTAAATGCTACAAAATAACCTCGCTTCTGAAATCACTTGCCCTAAAGTTTGTTGTTTTCTTCAGGGGAGACTTCGGAATGTCGAAAAAAAGGGCGCGAAAACTATCGAGAACGAAGGCTGCGTTATACTCGGCACCTCGCCAGGTGGCAGCTAAAGTAACCTCGTGTTCGTCTTTACACGCGCCTAGGGGGCCAACTGTAGAATAGAATGAATTCTACGTCTACCCATTTGCATTGGCTCTTCGAATTTAGTTGAGAGTTTCACTACCATCAAATTGTTACTTCTTAAACGACCTAATTTCTTGCCAAGTAGTGAAATTTTGAATATTTCGAGCGACATCGGAATATTGTGTCATTTTGATTTAATTTTAGATGGTTTCTAGCGCAATGACTGCCGGGAAATTTCGTAAGGTAGGATGTATTTATTAAGCGATTATTTTCTAATTCATTTTCTGCATGTCAGGGTGTATCGAATCTAATTAATGCTTGTTCCAATAAAAGTAATTTATTTTTATTTTATTAATTTTGTGACTGTCAGTTTGACAATAAACAAAAATAATGCTGTCATTCTATGCATTGTTTTATTTATTTTTTTATAAAATATGTATATTAAAGAAATATTGTCAAAATGTTCACTTTCAAGATTTCGATGAGTTGAGACATATTAGACCACCATTATTAGGGATGTGTGTGTGTGATGATATTTTAAAATTAAATTAAATCCTAATTAATTTCCAAATTTTTATCTTAATTTAGCCATAGTAACTTCAATTTAAAATATTCTCTTATTTCCTGATCTCATTCCATTTCTTCTAGTAAATTAATTCAACCGAAGCTTTGTAAACTTGTTGAATCGGATAAAAGCCAACAAAATCCGACAATCCAAGTGAAGAGATAAAAATCGTCCAGCTTAGCACATTCCTTTAAAAGATCCCTGTGATTTTCTTGCTTAAGCTGTACATGTGATTGACATGCGTCAAAAGTCCCTATTAAAATCTTAACAGTATATATTCAGAGGGATAACAGTTTCATCAGCTTTTCGTCATTCCGTTTTGTGTTATTCTGTGTTGTGATCGTCGCTTTTGCTTGCTTGCCTGCTTCCCGTGATGGAATGAAACGAACTTAAAAATTCAAAGTGTCATCTATGTCTTCGAAACCACTTTCTGCTTTCAACAAATAATAATGCTTACATTACAGGTATATATTTATTTCAGAAACGAAAATCAAAGGAATCAAATACCAAATTTATGGAATTTGATTAAACTTTGAACTAGATCCTATAAGTTGAAGGATTATCCTAAACACATAAGCAGTTTCATTTCCCCTTTACAGTACTATCAAACTTTTAAACGCAAGATATTTACAAATAATAATAATATTGTGTTAATATTCTACAAATAAAAACAATTATCTTTATGTCTGTTATTTTTATTATTGAAATTATTATGGAAATCATAAAAATTAAATTCGCATTATTTAATAGACCTTGTTTATGTGTATTTTAGCATATTTTTTTTTGCCCCATTATTTTCCGATATTATCGGAAGATATTATCAGCGTTGTGAATCGAAATATATTATCGTCAAATTATCAAGGAAAATATTTATTTCCAGTAGTTTCTGAGAATTTGTATTTTTTCCCATTTAGATTTATTTGTTTGCATAACAAGCAAACAAAAGTATTTACGATCTTATCTTTTAACTGGCGTATCTACCTAGAATTGGAAATATATAGAATATCGAAGAGGTTATCTCTGGAAATGCTCAAACTCTAAATATCAACCGCCATTATTATTATTTTTTTAGCTTTATCGAACAGATGTTTAATACATTTGAGGAAGGGAAATGGCTATCTTTATGATCTACTGACTGTCTCCATGTTCAACATCCTCCCAATCCAATCATTCATATAATAATTTATTCATATAATCCTTTTAACTCATTTAATATAGCATCCATATCTGTTAAATCTAAACCATTGACTAAATCAAACATATGTGGTCTTTAAAAGTCATCTTTGCTTCCATCTCACCATGCTGACCCATTAGTTCGCAGCCTTTTATCTTGACGTCAGGACATGGCGACCAATCTTTCTAGAAACGTTTAACAAGTGTAATTATTTGGAAAATTTATGTCTATCTTTTCAATCAGTCTACTTACCTTTCTGTATGGACCCTCCTCATTAGGGTCGAGACGAGCGCTTGAGAACAAAAGCGCAATTTGCGATATTGCACGGCCTCTGCGTAGACGTATCGTTTTGTGTGAGTATAGAAGACGTAATCAATGACCGCGATGTAAGCATAATTGTTTTCGAAGATTCTATCTGAAGGAGTAAGGTTTTGCAACGAATGTTAAAATTATGAGAGTTGGAACAACGTAATGTGTCAATTACCGAAATTTTCACCAGTCATACGCTCTCTATTGTGTTGTTTGTCCAGTTTCGCTATTAGCGCTTGTGTTCGTCATATTTTGGCATGGCTTGGATCTTATCTGGAATCGCCGCTATTATTTCCGTTACAAAATTCTTTTTATGTTCCTTGTCGTTACGGTTTCATTTCAAATTGTCGCCGAGGAAGTGTGTTATTAAATTCATTTACGTTTTGGAAATTCCTGACATTTTTCAAGTGTACCTGTTCCGATTTAATTTTGGAACTGACTGCTCTTTTTTTTATTGAGGAGAAAAGACGTGACGGTATACCTCACGGTATAATGTATCTGTACATAGTATAAAATGAAGTCTTCTGAAAGCGTATGTATGTTTGAATCACAAAAATTCGAGTAATAATTAACAGATATTGGATATGCTTATACCATTTTGTAGGGCATTTATTGGGGAAGGTTTTAGTACATTAAAGTCATATCAAAATAAAAAAAGCAGTTTTATCATGGCGATTTTAACTTAGCACTTATCCGTGCTTGCATGAAAACCTCAAACTGCGCATGTGCAATTAGCAAGAGCTGTGGTATGCATATACTATACATTTTTTTTTTTGTTTACGTCTGATTTTAAACAGCGATTCAAAATTCATTATGCCCCCCCCCCCGAAAAAAAGGAAATTCTTTGGCCGAAAGAGGAAACAAAAGTTCGATTACGAATATCAGAGAAATAATGTCCACACTTAGGGAAGGAAAGTCTTTTGATGAGCGAAATGACCGTCTTTCTTTAAATCGCACTGCAACTGAATTGCGGAGACAGAATGAATCTGCTGAGGAGCGAAATGATCACCTTTGTTTTGTCTATGGACTTATCATAAGTTATCCTTTGTAAGAATTTAAATATTTCTGAATGAGTGCTATAAAAATTGTTTTGTAGCTATTTTTGATAATTTCTAAATATATTTTGTTTTGTTTGATTTTGCTTAACATGCCCATATCATATCGGGTGGAAGCTAGACTTAAATTAAAAGCTAATTTTTCTTTTGGGATGCTATGCCACGGGCAACGCCGTGGGGTTACTGCTAATGTGCAATAAAATAAATGCACTTGAATTTTGTTATTATTCATTATTTATTCATTTTATTATTATTCATTCATTTTTTATTTTTATTCATTTATTATTCATATTTCATTTTTTTCTATATTCATTTTTTACTTTTTATTTTTTTCTATATTCAGTAATAAATACTTCTGATTAAATTAATAAATGAACATTAGCATTTAATAGTTTTTGCTTTGTTAAATTCCTTGGTACTTTTACTCTTTTTATAGAAAACTACTTTTTCCTAGTTTTATAAATGCATAATTACTTAGGTGTTGTTAATTTTTACTTGAAATTGAAATTTTGAAAACATTTTTAATTTTTGTTTCCTTAACTGATTTATCCTAAATACGTTAAAGTCCTGCAGAACTCATTTTCCCCCCTTTAAGTATATCCAATGTTAAACATATCATACATAAAAACATATATAACATCACATAGTTAACTATGTTCGAAATGTAAATTACATTTATTCTCTGAAAATATCTTCGAAATTTGAAACTAAGACAGTGACGTAACGACAAATGTTTTGCCAGGAAAGTATAAAAGAAAAACTTATTGAAAATAAGCGTTTTAAATTACAGTAAACACTAGATGGGAGTTTTATATTAAAGAGAGGGAGAGAAATATCTTCTGTGAAGTTCTTGATGACATAAAATACGATTTAGCTTGGTGACAATTGAATTTTTCGTAACTTTTTTTTATTTTTATAAACGTAGATAAAGAAGCTGAAAACGTACGCCTCATGATACTTAACAATATATAAAGTGGTACTTGTGTATTATACCGTCTTCGCCAATGATCGCCAACGGTTTAGTAACTCATTGACTGTGATCATAATGTCTTTCCCTAATTACAAAAAAGTTATGACAAAAGA
>JAOUZG010011653.1:0-10285 GCA_026289955.1 Argiope argentata | reverse complement strand
CTCTGTGTATTGAAGTTTCTTCGAAACATTTTAATATAATGATAGAGCAATTATTCGCGCGTTTCTGGCAACCTAATCCTCTCGTTCTACACATTTTATTCCCTGTGATTTTTTTGGGGGGGATATTTAAACATCTTGTCAACGAGTCATGGAGAAGTTTCGTTGTGTTTGCATGGAATATTGCTGGTTTATTCGAGATGGCGCAGGTCTCCTGCAAGAAAAAGATGTCCGGACAAACAGTACGGATGGCTCTACGAATGCCCTATAGTTCATCTGGAATAATTTTTCAGTTTTACAGTTTCATGACATAAAGGAGCGTGTACTCCGAAGAAGGAGAAGTCTTTAGACGGATTGGTTTAGTCTAGATATAATAGCGTCTGAGCTGGCACACTTCTCTTCAAGTACAATCGCAAGAGAAGGATGCATAAGAGCACAAACTGATTCTCGTGTGACTATGCCACATCCAAAATTCAAATAATAATAATAATAATAATAAATAATATAAAAATTAGAAAAATAATAAGATAAATAAAAATAAAAGATCGTGAAATGTGGCAATGAATTATAAACAAATATCTTGTAACATTTGTAATCTTTCAGTATACAGAAATAGCAAACACAAATCATGACATTTAAAAATATTTTATTACAATCGTTATATTTTGTAATTAACAATTTCTGAAGATGCAATGTTAATATATGAATTTAAAAACATGATATGTAACACTATGCGTATGAAAGATGTATTAGAAGTAATTGGTTTAGTTATATTAATGTCTTGTTGAAAAGCAACACTAGCACTGTTTGGGGACGGGCCCTGTAATTTTGAACCTCTTTCTGAAGACGAGGGCGAAACCCGAAAGCCTCAAACCAGCGGGAGGACGTTTGACCTTCACGAATGTAACGTCAAACAGACCTTCCCTACCACACGATGGTTCTTCCGCGGAAATTTTGACTCGAACTTGGAGGCTATGGTTCACGAGCCGAGACCTACCCACCTTGCCCCTCTCTAGATATTTTGGAGATGCACATCAAATATTACATTTCAGATATAAAAACATTCTTATAAAAATAATAGCCAATTTTACTTTCTGATTCTATGAAATAAATGTAATAAACGAGAAACTATACAAAGAAGCCGTTTTTTTTTAAATTCAGGGTGCGTTATTTTTTTTTTCAATCTGTTATCCTTTTATCCAATTGTATTGAATTAACCCCGATTAATCTTCCTCTACACTGTGACTTAAAGCATTATTCAATCATAGAAGGAAATTTTATTCCACCTTGCCTCGACTAAAAAAGATCAGACCGATTTACAATCACAATAACTTTTGTTCAAATAAATATCTTATTCAAACTGATCTTATTTTATTTATTAATTATTAAGTATATGAGGATATATTGTAGCCTAACTAGATGGTCTCAGTATTTCGATTTCTGCTATTATTTAGTTCCTGTGTTGTTGTGACTGATGGCACTTGCCGCTTTGGACAAGCTTCCGCTGATACGATCAGCAGATTTTTAAGCCTAAGAAATGCGTCTCTATGTCTTATAAGTAGCGCCCATCTCTTGACAAGAGCACGACTTAGCTACAAACATGTCCAAGGCCATTTTAGGGGGTAGACTATATTCTTGAAATTCATCCATACATCTCAGATCGTAATTTATACCTGGAACAGAGAACGATCACCTCTGGCCCAGTACCCCCAGTGATATTACTCTCGCTATGGACTACTTTGCGACTACGAACAGATTTAACGAGCGCCAATCGCCATACACTCGGGGAATCTTTTGGCCGGTGAGTTTCGGACCTGTAACCTAAGGAGTACGAGGCCAATGCTCTATTAAGCCTGATCATTTAAGAATATAATGTAACAAAACGGAAATGTATGAAAAGGTGAATATTTACATGACCTAAAATCATCAAATTTAGTTTCAAATTTTTGATCGAATCAATTCACTTGTGAATAGTCTGTCAAATATGGATTGAGTGATTTTTTTTTCGGAGAGTTGGTTGAGATTTACTTAAAAAATGTTCTTTGAAAATCATTCTCATTTCCAATTTCAGCTTACTAAAACGAGCGACAGGAATTCAGTGTATACAATTTCACTTCCACAAGAAATTAATAATTGCAAGAAAAAATGAACTTAAGATTAAAGGAAAGATAATAAATATAGTCATGCGTAACTATAAGAAATAATCTCATTTGGAATAAAGTAATTAATAATTGTAAATAATATGTGCATTATTATAATTTAAAATAAATACTCAAAATTATCTAAGTTATTAAAGTAAATAAAAACCGAGATACTGAATCTATATATTTTTTGTGTTTCGTTGTAGGAATAGCGATTACATTTGCCATACCAAAGGGTCCAAATTACAAATAAAAAATTGATACTTTCGTTTCTCACAACTTTTAAGTTTGTAATTCAGCAATATTTTTGCAGTTACTATCTTAAACTGCTTGTGGTGATAAAAAAAGCACTGAAAAAAAAAAGAAAAATGAACCGTATATGCTCAATATATTCACCTTTTTCGTGAAATGACAGGTTCAGGTGGTCGTTGGTTTTTCGTCTATTTTGCACAATGTCAAGCTATATTTTTGATATGACTAATGTTTTTAGTGAATATGATAATAAATTTTGTTTAAAATTTCTAGTGTAAAAAACTTTTTTATTATTTATGATGATATAGTGGATCATTATCATATATTGTTTACTTTTACAATTTCAACTATTTTTATGTGTGTTTAGTATAGTTACATTAACATCCCGTTATTTTGGTATGCATTTCGGAATTTTGAACCACGGTCAGATGACGAGAAGGACACCTGAGTGCGTACCACTGGTTTCCAAACCTCCACAACACACTGGAGTAAAGTTTCGATAAACAAGTCAAACCTCAGTTCTTAATAATCGGCGGGGTTTACCTTCGTTAAATATTGAGTACGACCACCTGTACGGAAAATATGCATTTTTAGATTATTAAAAATATAATTTTATAGATTAATAAAATATAAACATGTAAAGTTGTATAGATTTTTAAAGATTAAATGCATTTAATTTTATATATTATTATAAGATAGGAAAACTTGAATTGACCAAAAGATGCTGCTTAAGATTATTTGTTTTCCTAAATTGTATGTCCACCTTTTAAGTGTAGAATCCTCCCTCCTATATCCAAAAGATCGGAAAACAGTTTTAATAAACTTGAATCAAATAAAAGACTCAAATTTTCTTTTAAAAAATAAGAAAAACGCGATTTCTATCAAATTATAATAAAAATAGACATAGGAAAATAAAAATTAAAATGAAATCTGCTATGCATATTTCAATGCATCTCGTCAGAACATCATTTCTTGAGCGGCCGAGAACCACGTGTTTGTGCAAGTAAAATTATATTTTCATTCATTTGAATGGTTTCATTGAAGGAGTCACTTTAGTATTGCAAACGGTCCAAAAAAAAGACATTGATTCCTAAAAAAAAACATTCCATTTCCTATTTATTTCATTTCATATAATCACTTGCTCCAAATGACATTTGTCTAGGTTTTATTTGCTCTAGTCCTTTACTTATTTTTTTAATCAGAGCTATTGTAATTGCAATGGCAACACATTATTAAAATATAACTTTTGCTTCTGCAGATAATAACATTTTATTCTTCGCTTTCGCATTTAAACTTTTATTTTTCGCCTAGGGATTTTTGTTGAAGCCAAAAATTTCATAACAGTAACAAAATCACGTTCTGACATGATAATATAGATATGGGTATATAAAATTTATTTTAAAAACATATGTATTTTTAATAAAATTATTAAAATAAAAAACTATTATTTATTTAAAATATCTAAAAACTAAATTATATTATATTACGAATGAATCCTATTTCAAGATTTTTTTTATATCTGGATTATTATTGAATCATCGTGTTTGATAGAATTACTTGTTGTTAATAAAGAAAGATTTTTAAAAATGCATATTATTTAGCTTCAAAATCTAAGAATTTTTTTAATCAGTTGCAGAAAATTAATTTCCAAAGACACTGCAGGTTTCAAAAGTGACAGTTGGTCAAATTAGAGAAATTACACTATCATGCCACGTATTTTCCGTATTAAGATTAAGAAGACAGATCCGTCGAGATAAGTCATCCAAGTCGTCTTTTTGGTTTTCCACATTCTTCTATACGCTTGAAATGCTCTTGTTCACGCATAAATAAAAGTATCGCATATTTTAATCTATCAGTTCAAATAATTCGGATAGACATGATTCATATAACTATACACATATATATACACACACAACAATTTTATATATAATAATCCTAGGTATGTAAATAAAATGTCATCATTTTCAGAAGTGTGTTTAAGAATTAAGAGATTTTAGGAAGCATTATCACAATTATCAAAAATTCACAACGCACAATTTTACAAATTCAACTTTCTATTTTATTAAAAACTCTATTGCAGAGAAATGTGTTACATAATAATTAACTTGAGTACAGATTTTAAAAGCTGGAATTCTTTCTACGCATCTTCAATTCAAATTATCCATTTGGTGTTTTTCCATCATGTGACGAGAAAGATGCCCTTTTCTTTTGTAGGACCACGAACAAACTTTGCATTTAAAGGGATTCGAATCAGAATGCCTCAACATGTGACCTTCAAGATGGGTTCTGAAAATGCAGTTCTCATTGCACACATTACATCGATAAGAATTTGGCGCTTTATGTACGTTCATGTGCCTAGAAAGGCTAGATTTAGTTTTAAACGTTTTAGAGCATTCATTACACTTGAAATGTCTTTCATTCGAATGAGTGGTCATGTGCTCTTCAAGTGTTTGTTTATTAACACAATTCTTGTTGCACAATGTGCACCTGAAAGGATTCTGGGCATCATGTGTGTTCATGTGGTATTGTAGATTGGTGTTAAATTTGTAGGTTGCATTGCAAACACTGCATTTATAGCGTTTTTCTTTCGAATGCTTGTTTAAGTGGATCTGTAACTCTGATGTATATTTAAAGTGTTTATCACACATGTTGCATCTATAAGGATTATTAACATTGTGTACGTTCTTATGGAGTTGAAGGCTTTTTTTACTCTTGTACATTCGAGAGCAAACGTCACATTTGAACGGTTTTTCTTCTTCATCGATTGGTCTGCTCTCATAGATTCTGTGGTCAGTACCAGAAGTTTTGACGCCATCTATATTTTCACTCGAAATAGAAGCTGAGAACTGGTTTCAAATAGGACCTGGAAAGGTTGGAGTTTGCATCGTCGTATCCTAAATCGAAGGGATGCAAACATATACCACACACGCATAAACGTTCCTTTGAAAACACCCGACAAAACGTTTTTAATTGACTATCCTCTGCAGAGAGATTATTTTTGCAATCATCACAAATGTACCTAATATCTGTATTCATATTCAAACTTTAAATTTCGAATTTCCTTGATTCCAGCTTGACAACCCACTTTGATGTGATTTAATGGAATGCTTTATTCTTAAAACAGGTGGTTTTCGTAAAATCGGTTGTACCTGAAAATAATAACGCATATATTGTTGCTATTAATTACAAATAAATCTGTTATCTTCATAATATTAATTTTGTAAATATAAAATAATACTCAAAAACTAATTATGTGAAAAATGTGTTTAATGAAATTATTTTAAATTAAGGGTAATAAAATATTATTTGGTTTAATTACGATAAATTGAAATACGATGAATTTTTTTGAGGAGCAGAAACTTGATTTTCAGCTCTTCTGTCACATTTTTACGATCGCTAGTTTTTTACTTCCTGTAATCTTGATATTTCTAAGGAAGCTAAAGATTGGAATATTTAAAAAATGTAACGATTTTATTTATTTAAAAGATTAAATTTCAAAATCAGTTTTGATTCTGCTAAATATGATACATAATGAAATGTTACAGACTGCTTTATAAACAAGCAACTACATGTCAACTGTTTTTAATCATTTTTTGTAGAATGGTAATCTGTTGTAAAAATAAGCTTCCACTTTTAGTTGAAAAACCAAATTGAATTTTATATTTTGCCGAATTATACATAGCTCCTATGTACAAGAAATAATTATTGTTTAATAGCCTTAATCATAAATAAGAGATAACCAAAAATTTCGGATAATTTTTTGTAACGGCTTTGTCATCAAATTACATTTAAAATATTTTCTTTCGAAATGGTAAAAAATAACCCTGGCTTTGAACCCAAGAAGAATATAGCTTAATTTTATACACCACCCATTATCAAGTTCTAAGGTGTTTTGAAGACACTAAATTCAGACAGTATATATAATCATATAAATAATATTATAAGGAATACGCAGATTAGTAAAATGGTTTGATTTTTATTTATATATTTGCATCGTATGAAGGTTTCTTGAAAGAAATTACAGTATTAAAAATCCATTTTCTCAAGCACTAAATAAGGAAGGTGAATAAATATGAGTAATTAATTTCATACAGAACGTGTTTGTTCCTTTGGTTTCGGGTCTATACTCAAATGTATGACTACATCGAATGTTGAATAAAATTCAAATGATTTTTTTACGCTTTGTTAGGGATACGCTTTAGGATATGATTTTTTACGCTTTGTTGCATTATTTACACAGGATGGCACAATGCCGACAATAATATTCAGGAAAGTGTTTTAGATTATTTCAATTGATACTCATGAGTATTGTATTTTCAAATCCTTTTTTGTAAATTACTTTGATAACTAAATTTGGTTGTTGACTCAAAATCCATTTTCTCGAGCACTAAATAAAGATGGCACTAAATTTCATACTAAATGTGTTCGTTCCTTTGATTTCGGTCCGATATGCAAATGTATGACTACAACTAATGTCTCATAAAATTCCAATAAAACTGCAAAAAGAACGATGATTTAAAACAATTTAATCGTTTTTGTGAATTTTTGAATAAAGATTGAACGAATTAATGAAACATTCTCAATCTTTTCGTGACACCAACGACAGAAAGTTTTACAAGACAGATTTTAAAGATTTATCAATAAGCATATCAGAGCTTCAAAACATTACTATTGCTCCATCAAGAATTTTATTATGTCATCGTAGTGCAAAATTAATTAAATCAAGAATAGTTAATCATTTTGTTTTTCTTTTACAGGAGGGTTAAAGGAATCTCTTATTCTCACTGATACAAGAATGTGCACATGGAATACTTAAACTCGACATTGGTACCTTAAGCTAGCCGATTAATTGCAATCAGCACGTCTGGAGCGGTTATTGTTGCCTTCGTTTTTAATTTTGATGGGGAAAATGAGATTGCAAAAGTATTCGGAATTCAAAATATCATTACTTCTATTGCACGAATTTTTAAAATACCCATACCAATGAGAATTCAAACTTTAAAAAAATTAGATATTTTGATTTTATTTCTTTGCTTTGATTTTATGCTCTTTAAATGCTACATACACAAATCAAATGTCTAATAGTTTCTAAATGCATAAATAATAGTGCAGAGGAAATGCATAAATAATAGTGGAATGCATAAATAATAGTGGAAGAGGCATAATAGTGCAGAGGAAAAATATCGAATATCTCGACTGAATGGATTTTAGTTCTAAAGTGGGTTCGAGTGATGCAGACGCTTCTGCTATAAAAACAAAAAAGAATCTAAGAACTTGCATACTTTTGTGATTCGTGGTTTTTTCCAAATTATTTCGCTTTCGATTTGTGTTTTATTTTAAAAAAGAAATGTAATGTTCCATATTTATATATGTAAATAAACATAGATTTGAATCTCAGCGTAGTGGGGTAACAAATGCTTTATTTATTTTCCATATCGTCTAGTGGTCCTATTAAATGTGATGGTTATAATTATGCTGTAGTAAAGTAAAAACAATAAATTTATTATAAAAAATATCATGAAATGAATGTAGTGTTTTTATTATAATGATAATAGCATTTATGACTGCAAGGGCTTCTTCAGAGAAATTTCTGTAAACTGTAATTTATTGGACAATTGTATTTCACATTTTTTTTCATAGAATTTTAATTTCTCCATTTTTGTAGAGTTCCTTTTTGTGTTGAAACTTTTATAGTGATTATATATATTTTGCATTGGATAACAGCATTAGGGTTAATTTCTTAAAATGATTTCATAAATTTTAAACGTGATAAAAATCCTGTCCGAATGCACCTCTCGTGACATACCCAAGGACGTCTCTTCAGCATAGAAATATTAAATAACGGTTATTCCTAAAGCTTAAGTATTATGTTCGAAGTGAAGAGTTGTTTCGTCAAGTAATCAGTCTGAAATACACCCACAAAGGAGCTAAGATCTTGGCACGAAACAACTTTTACCCCTTATTATTTAATAAACTTTTAAAAGCAATTATTTTCTCCTATGTGAAAATTTTATTATGATATCGCAGAATTTCCGTATTTAAAAAAGACGACAGACATTCAGATTTTTTCTTGTGATTTATGTTGATTTTACCGTTATAAATTTATTAACTAATTTTAATTTTTATTAACTTTAAATTTTCTAATTATCTTTAATTTTAGGAAAATTTCATTACCTTTGGAATGGAAAGAAATTTGAACATACGAGATTGAACATAGTCTTTGGTGCCACTAAGTACATTAGGATATCATGTAAGTCCATACTGAACAGAAATAATTACGTCACTCAGGAATTATGCAAGAAAATAATTTATGAATAGCGTATTCACACTGCAACTGTAAACACTTTCATATAATTCAGTTTTTATTTGTAATTAGACGCCATTAGCGATTATTCATCAAATTCAATTTCAATTAAATAGTTGAAACTTGATCGCATACCTACAATGCCATTAAATTATTAGGGATTCAAATTTCTCTATTATCACGTAAGAACTTGATATGGTTTTCATTAGAAGATTTTGATGCCACTGAAATTGACTTGCAGAAAATATTTTTACTTGCTTTTATTGTCCTTGTATTATTTTTTGTGTATGCTTCTTTGACAGCAGCTGAGTTTTTCAAAGGTTAAACTGCTTTTACCAGCATTGCTTTATTTTTAAGTATGCTTTTTTTTACCGCAGAAGTGTTTTTTTAAGAATGACGAAGAACT
Source organism: Argiope argentata (assembly GCA_026289955.1). Lineage (NCBI taxonomy): Eukaryota > Metazoa > Arthropoda > Arachnida > Araneae > Araneidae > Argiope > Argiope argentata. Next base: position 1,185 of record JAOUZG010011653.1, on the reverse strand, counting down.
ATAATATCATATATGTTATATCATCTCAAAATTGGTCATTATTCAAAACTTTGTTTGCCATTTAGAAAAATTCAAAAGAATTTTTTTTAAAAAAAATCTTTATTTATATATATATACATTTGGAAACCAATGGGGAACACTGATTAATGTTTCAAACAGGTTTAATTTGGTTCATGAAATAAATTAATTAAGATAAATGATAATGCTCTCGCATTATAACTTGAAATTTACGATCGAAGATTTTCTTTCTCTTATTTATTTCATTACAAAGATCATTAATTAAAGTAATCCCCGTTGTTTTCTGAGGTATTTTGCAATGGATCGACTTCAAGATGAAAGATTTAGTTATAGAAACGTTGTTCTTTCTAGCCGAAATATTTATTATGTCATTTCAGCACAACTAATGACTTAAACCAACAGCCTTTCAAATATGAAGGCAGAGTTTTGAAGGTGTGGTTATCGGAAAGATCAAAATCTTGAAACGTACTGAATTATGCATAACTTCACAGTCTTAATCAGAAGATGTGTTTCTGGATTACTTCCTGATTTTTATAAGGCTATAGTTTTAATTTCTAATATCTTTGACTTGTAAACTATATTGTTTGTTCTCTCAAGCATCACTAATTTATATAATTTAGCCATGAATCGATCCGCTGAGACAGCTTAAACTGGACAAAGAAAATCTTATTAATTGACTTTTTACCAATCACAAACACACGGTAGTTATTTAATGGCTTCAATATTACATCTTTGCAGTTGATGTTGCGGATCAGCCTAGAAAAATCCATTGCTTCATTTCACCTCTTTTTACATTTTCCACTTTTGTTGTTGTTGTGTCAAATGGCACTTGTCATGGACAAGCCCGCCGCTGATTCCAGCAGCAGATTAAGCCTAATCAAGCGTCTCTTGTATTTGAGTAGCGCCAACTAGGACCAAGAGTACGACTTTGCTACCCACTCACCACGTTTACTTGCACAACCCCTTTTTACAGGCGGCACATTCACACATCTCACAGATAGCACACAGAACAACCATGCCCGAACCGGGACTCGAACTCGGGACCTCCAGAACACGAGGAAGACGCGCTACCTCTGTGCCAGCAAGCCGGCTTTTCCACTTTTATTCAACTGTAATGATTTAATGACAATAACCTCTATGGTAAGGAAGGAAGCAAACCTGTGAATA
>JAOUZG010011639.1:0-28609 GCA_026289955.1 Argiope argentata | reverse complement strand
ATTACTCCAAAAATATATATTTAAAAAATAAAGTAATTCTTTAAAAATGTAGAGATTTTTTTTTTTGAATTTTGGGTTTCAAGTTCATGCACATTATCAGAAAATCTTTTATTTCATAGCTTTCTATTTTGATCCAGTTTTTCACGACGTTAAAAACTTAAATTTTATTGTCTTGTTAAAAATCAAAGATCCCTTAACCGCAGAGGTTTCCTTATTTAACTTAAAAGTAAAACACTTCTTTAAATTATTTATAGATTTATTCTTAATTTTAAATATCCAATTTATGGACATGCACTAAAGACCTTCCTTTTTTCAGCAGTTTGATATTATATCAGGCTTTAACCATATTAAAACTTAAACTTTATAGTCGTGTTAAGAATGTACCAGGCAGTTGATATGTGGCTTGCCGGATAGAGCAACATGCGAATTGTAGATTTTTGATTATCTTCAGTTCGCATCTCTAATGATCTAAATATTTCTATATTTTATCACTATGTAAAATGGCTAGAGTGGCAGATATCACAGAAAGGATTTTTAAATATTAGAATTTCTGAAAAATTCAGTATCACTTTTCTCAGATCTAAAAATAATTATAACTGAACAAAATAGCTGATTTTCTGCTAATTAAATTGCCATATTTTCTGCTGAAATCGTAAACACTACTTCCATCTAATTAATTTCCTAATGTTATTTGAACGAAAATTAAATGCATGTGAAATAATTCAAAATTAAATTGTCTCGAGTAATTTCCTATCATTTGATTATAAAATTTTAGTAATATTTTTCTCACATTGTATCACTTTTTTAGGGTTCCTATTTTTTTTTTCAAATGAACCCTAAACATAAAAGTTTTATTTTAACTGTCTCTTTTGTTTTCTCGATCACTAAAGTAAGTACTCTAAGTGTAAAAAATGGACCTTGAGATTTTGATATATCGCCTCATTTCAGACTAAGAATGAAAAATACATTTTTACATGTGTGTATAGTCGTATGCTTATCTGTGTGTGGTGAAAATGAGTAAAAAAGTTAGAACAACGAAACGAGGTAAATTGACATGAAATGAGCTAAATCTTTGAGCTAAATGGAGGAAATATGTCTTAGGATCATTAGATCTTGGGAAAAATCTGTGACCATGAAATCTGTCTTAATATCCTTAGTGCAGATACTTGTCAAAGTTTGAGCCAAATCCAACGATGGATTAACTGTGTTGGTCTATATTTTCCAAAGCCTTCAAACTCAATACTAAAAAAAGACTTATACATATCAAATTTGGTATGGGATTTTGAGACAATAATTCTAGTTCTTTGCTAAATTTTTGTTTCAAACTTTTGATAAAAACTCTTCTAAAACCAATATTCAATTTCCGATAACAATCAACAAGCATGTCAGAGATTAATTGCCAAAGATCTCGACAAATATTCCACAATAGATTTAGGAAAATGCTAAATTAACATTAAAGCATAATATTTTTTTAACTATTGTACACCAATGCCATGTCACGCATTCTCGGAAATAACACCTTTATTGCGTTGCAACGAGAAAGTTTTGGCCAGATCGTTTCAATAAGTTTGAAATTGTTTTGGAGTAATCTGTCTCTAACCAAACAAGAAAAATCTTTAAAGCTCATCGAATAACAAAATATTTTAATGGAATTGTACAAAGTATGTTTCCTTTTTTATAAGGGTATTTATTTAAGTGGTTTTGAATAGACCATCCCGATATTTATCAGAATAATCCCTTTGGTTTGACCAAAAAACTAGGTTCCCTTCAAAATTCCCAAATTTTATAAAATTTCTTCAGGAATGATATGCGTACTAACTTTGTAATTCGATAATGTAAGACATATAATTAATTTGCTTTTTATGTGAAAATTTCACAACCATAATTAAAAGATTAAAAATAAAAGAAAAATAAATTGGCTTACCTCTCTTCTAAGAGTACCGAAAATAATTTAAGGTTTTAAAAAAGTCACTTATTTTTTTTTATCTTTTAAACATGCAAAGATACCTTCCAACTATGCAACAGTTGAATATATTACAATATGTTGGCAAAGCAACATTCAATTTTACAGTTAATATCTTGAAAATTGGAGAAAATTAAATTTGACAGTAAATAATTTTTAAATACGCATGTGACAGATGTTGGTATATTTTCTCTGAATTTTAAACATAAATACGGGGGGCTTATTTAGTAATTCCGTTTGAACACCACAGCGATTTCGGCACTGCAATAAATTGACTTTCATTTGCCCTTTGAGTTTGATAGATTGTTGATATTTCGAATTGTATAACTCGAAACTTCAAAATCCATTGATTATAGAAATTAGGCCTATAACAAAAATTTATTCTTTTAAATAATTTTGCTCTACGATTTTAAATAGAAGTAATGCAATCTCACAAATTAATAAGAATGATTTTTTATAAGCAGGAAAAGGTAAATAAATTTGGGTGATATTTAAGAACCGGTAAAATGTCAATCATTAAAATTTTCTGTAATACAAAGTAAACTACAAAATAGTGAGAAAAATTATTCCAAACAAGGCGTTTTAAAATAAGGAGAAAATAATAATTTTTAAAGAATATTTGATCACGTATCTAAGTTTAAAACGGCAGTTTGAGTTATAAAATTAAAATCGTATTTATAAATAACTAGAGGCATTTTTTACTTTCTCGTACATGAAATAAAGAAAGTATAGTAATCGCTAAAAAAATTCAAGATTCAGAAACTTTACGTTTTGGGTCGCCTAGAAATGTCCGTCTGTTTGTGATAACGCTTTTGACCCGACGGATGAAATTTGGTGTACCTATTATTTTTCTATAAAATTGAATAAAATTCAGTTTTAAAAACGTTTGTCTAGTTCTCTTAATAAACATAGTAAATTGAAAAAACCGAAGATAGCTGAAGGATGAAATTCTGTCCACAGATTTAACATCCAAGTTACTGAAATCCAAAATATTGAAACAAGTCCAGCAAAGCGCCGATTGTCTGTTTTTCAGCACTTTCAGAAGCATTCAAACGCGACAACTCATAAAAAAATTATTTAAATATATTTAATTTTAGATATTTTTCTGATTATAATTGTAGTTTTGTGACGAACTTTGGTTCCAATCTGTTCAGATCAAAAAGGATCCTGCTAGAATGTTTCAGGAATATCATTCCAGCCGAGTTTGACAGTTACTTAAATGACGAGAGGTTATTTTTATTGAACGTATGCTGATTTATTTGTGATTTTTTAAAATTAATAAAGTATGTCCAATAGTTATTACCCAACGATTTCTTTGCGATTATTAATCTAATGGAAATATGGAAAGCCATTAAAAAGTATGGACGTTTGCAAAACTATAAATTTAAGATATAAAAAATGAACAAAATGAAGTTAATAAACAGGAATTTATTTTTACAAAATATAAAATACAAACCCTTAAACAAGATTATAACATTTAAAATCGATAAAAGTTTAATAGGACATTTAAATCATTTCGTGTACTAAAATACAAATTACATATAAATTAAGTGCAAAATAGGCATAAAATAACATTTATAGCTTAAATATCAAATACATACGTTTTAAATAAATATTATACATAAAATATTAACAATATATAATCAATATCAAAGATTTTTATCTTTGCGCATTTTGTAATTTTAAAGGATATTTTGTCACAAGTTTTAAATATTTCAAAAGTGTTAAGATTGCTAATGTTATACACGTGTTTCAAGTATGCTAATGCAGAACCTATTTCCTGACGTATCAGAGAAACCCTGGAATATTCGTTATTGACAGCGATCCTCTCATTTTCAAAACTGAATTATCTTTTTGGTAATTCGTTCAAGTTTAGTTTTAATTTTTTTACGTGCCATCTAGTAAGGGGAAAAAATCTACGCGAATATCCAAAATGATATTTTAAATTATAAATTGAGAACTACAAATTTTCACGTTAACAAAAACTAATTTAAGATACCAATAAAATGTATATAAAAACCGTAAAAATTTTAATTGCATTTTATCATTTATTGCATCCATTTTAAATGTTAACGCGGTCTTCTCAGCTATTTTTAGTAAACATTCCTCAGGTCGTAAAACTGAGTGGTCTTCAGATTCCTAAGTTATTTCATATATAAGAAAAGCTATAATTGTAGTTTTTGAAAATGTAAGATTCTTTTGAAGCATATAAATCGCCATGTTGATCAGACACGGCGATCAAATGCTTTCTCTTTTAGTTTGATGGATTTCTGATTGACTGGCTAGCACAGCCAATCAGTCATCCTTCGCTGATTCAACACTTAAAAATACAGCTATTAAATTCCATACATTTTGATATTATATTCTTAAATTTCTGAGAATTGTTTAAGTAATTGCGAAAATTGTATTGAAAGTTTTATGATAAATATTCATAGTAAACTAAGCAATTTTAAAAATTACAACGGACAATTTGTAAAGGATGCAACAAATGAATGCGTGATTTCAGGATGTTTAGTATAACTGCTAAAATTTAGAAAATAATTAAAATTTAAATTATTTTTCAGGTCATCTTAAACTTTATAGGGTTTAGATTTAATATTCAAGAGCATGGAGATAAGAAACAAATGTTTATCGAATAGCTCAACATGTACAACAGGAATAATTAACCAAAAATTAAAAATATATAATTTAATTCAAACATGACGTCAAGGTAGGAAATGACATTGTAAACTTTTCCAAGGTCTCAAATTATTTGTAACAAATTATTTTTGAAGAAGGAAACTAATTTATGCACTGTTTGAAATAAAACTGTCTTTCTCTTTCTTTAAATTAAACATTTTCCTGAGATTCCTTCAAATATTGATTTACTAAACAGCTATTTTATAATATTAATACAACTATTACATAAGCTATATATTATTAAATACATGTTTAAGCTATTATATATCAAAACAAAATCTATATGATAATAAAATGCAGTAAAAATAGTTTGGACTGGGAGTTTATTAATTTTTTATATATTGCTCTTTTAAACAAATTTATCAGATATATATATTCAAACAATTTTCTACGTATTCATTTACAAATTATGCAAAGAAGTATCAGGAGCTTTCGTCTATAGATTAGCGCAGACTACTTCAAATATTGACAACAAACGTTATTTTAGAGCGGGTTTGAGTTCATATTTTAAGGCACAAAAGTCATCTTTGTCTAAACAGTACCACCCATAGAATAAAAATATTGGCGCTAATTTAATATATAAAATTTCTTTAGAGAATTAATCATAACGAATTCACACACTGAATATTAGATTGAAAATATGTTTACAAAAGAAAACAAATTTTCTTCAACTTTAAATTACTTCTCTTAAAATATGCATGTCAATATCTTTGAGCATAAACTCGTGACAGCAAATAAAATGAACAACAAAAATGAAATTAATTACACGATAATTAAACAGATATAAAGAATATTTTCACTACATAAATTATATTCTTTATAAATGCTATATAGAATATTAATATGCTATAAAGAAATTAATGAAATGTTCTCTGACTATGCCATTTCATGTTTCTATTTACAAATCAAATCATTTAGTTAAATGAATTAAATCCTTTTTTTCGAAATTACATACAAATTGAGATATTTATGGATTTTTAAAAAATCTTTCGTTTTAAAATATCGAGGAAATTAGCATTCTGTCAATTCTATTGAATTTCCAAGTTTTCATTTGTAAATGCTATTAGATGTTGCTCCACTTGTATCATACGCTTCTAAGAGCCATGCCGTCCTATTTCTTGTAGTCGTTTCAAGATGATCTCTTCTTCGGAATGTGGAGAACAGCTGATCTTTTTCTTAATTTCTTTCAATAAAATCTGGAAAGGAAACAGGAATCTAAGTAAATTGCTATAATTTATATGAATCCATTTTTTGTAATGAGTAGAGAATAACTAATATTTATAATAAACAGTGATTTGTCTAAAACAGCTGCACAAAAAATATCAAAAAAATTCAAAGCTTCAAAATCATTAACAAAGTTTATATACTTCAAAAGCCATTCGGTAGCCCTTCTAGATATGGAATTGAACTCAATATGTAAAGGGATCTTAAGTAAAATTTGTTCAACATCTAAACATTTATGCTAAGCTTCATCTAGGATTTTCATGGTTTCTGCATGTACTAAATCTAAGCAAAAACCCGGGCAAGAGGGAAATGTATTGTGAATACTTAATCTTTCAAATGAAGTCATTTCCAGAAAAAAAAATTGTTTCAGCATTATATTTCAACTTACCAAACACTTCAACTTTCAAAGCTTCTTTCTATTTCAGAGAAAACTTTTTCTGCAGACCTTGAAAATTTGTCCTCGATTTAAATTTCCTCTGGTTCTCACAGTAGTCTTAATCCATGAAATGAGCAGCAACCAGTCTTTAAATACAAGAGATCAGCAGATAATGAGCACATATTGGAGAATTTATATATTTCATAGTTTTACTGATAATATGGGTAAGAATAATTATAAATACAAACATTTTTTGTGAACAGTATTTGAAGAAAAGCTCGGGCTAAAGGCTTAAAAGATAGAGCATCATGATATTTCTTCTGTATTTTCGTATAATTTTGAAATATTTTTTATACTTTCCCATAATTGCAGTATGCTTACTTTTATATTCCAATAAAGTTTACTGCATTCCCATATTAATGCTTATTTTTTTATTTCCTAAATGACCGAATAAAATTTATGGATAGTCAGAAACTTTATCCATTAACAATTTGCAAAACAAATCAATGATCCTTAAAAAGTCAGGCTACAACACAGATCTTTCTGAAATATTTCATCCTTCACAAAATATCATACGGTGCAAGCAGTTAACAAAAAAGAATAGGTAATAAGAGACAGTAAATTGATAACTACGTCGAAAATTGAAATTGCAGCTTCTTTCACAGCAGAAGTTTAATCATGCTGAAATAACCAAAAGAAAAATCACTTCCAATGGAAAACAGTCATACGTAAAATTTAAGAAATTTAAGAACAGAATTTCTTAAACTTCAGTTCCTGTAATAAAACATTTCAGATCAATAACTCAAGACTTTACTATTCATTCTTGTCAGTTGGCTCCGTCTCCCCGAGTGTTATAAAGAAATTGAATATTCTTGATTTTTAATCCCAAATGAAGTTTCTTCTCTCGTATTTCATTCAAATTGGACTCTCATTTGATTAACAGAATGCATCAAATTGCTTTCCTTTCGCATATTTTAATATCCGAGGAAAATATACACATATATGTAAACTATTTTCAAGCTCTACAATTCTTTATTCATTTTTAAGAATATTTTTCACTCATGTCTGCAAGACTTTCCTTGTTTCTCAGAATTTAGTACTTCTAGTGAACTATCTAAACTAACATTTATTAAATGTCTACTTTTCGGTTTATTAGACCATTTTTGAAGAGATAAAATTCAAAATAAAGGGTATTTATTAGCCGTTTCAATTTATGAAGACAACATTATAGTTTCATTTTCCATGACTTTGTAAAGAATTCACAGTCTGTAGATTCTTCGTTAATCATTTATCCATAATGAACTGAGAATAATTCCACAAATCTAGAGTATTCCCCGCAAGACGATTACTCATGTCAAAGCAATCTTGGAATCCGTGATGAAAATCAGTTGTGACATTAGGAAATAAATTTTGATTATTCATTCAGACAGTCCCGGGATATGATTCTAATGCATTTAAAAAATGTTTGATTTGATGAAATTCGAATGAAATGCAATTAGAAAAACGAAAAAGGAAAAAAATGAACAATTTATTTAATAGAAGGATTTCGTTTTCAAAATATTTCCCTATAGTTGAAAATTCAAAAATATTAGATTAGATAATTCGATGAGGTTAATCAGTTACTAAAGTGGATTCTATTTAAAATTTGAATTACTACAAATCATTTAATGGTTTCATTTCCAGTTCTCTGTTTTCTTTGCTGTTTTAGGGGTAAGAGATGGATTTCATTACAGTATTTTTGTTATAAATATTGATATACGTTTTGCCTCCAAACATAACTAACCTCAATATGATTTTGTGTCCGATTATTTTAAGTGATCTCAAATTCTAAGTTTCTGAGTTTCTATATTTAAGGGCGATTCATCTCGGTTTTATCTTTAACGAATCCTCTCAGATAAGTTTATTTAAAAGAATAAAATATATAATCATATACTCGGAAAATGTCTCCATTCCAATTTCGGTACAAGATTTGGATGCATCCAACAAATCCACCCTATGTAAGAAAAATAATTCAGCCTTAAAGTACATAATCGCTTTCGATATAATTATTTTACTGAGGATAAGCTAATAAGCATAGGTTCTTTTATCTTATCTATATCCGAAATTCAGTCAAACCGCAGAATGCTATGCGACACAATGTCTTCTCACAGTAGGAGGATTATTAGAAATTTAGAAACGTAGAAAGAGTTAGATGGATAGTTTTATATTTGAGCGACTTATTATTATTTCGAGATTAAAAAATTTCATTGAAATTTTAAATTTCAAAAAATGAAATGAGGAGCCAAATGGATAACCGTAGGTTTGATTGCATTCTATAAAGAAGATAATCGGTTCGTTCCCAGGAAAAAGTCATTTATCCATTATTACAGTTTTAAAATTAGAGAATCGAGTGAAAAATAGAATAACTGGAAATAAAAGCCTTCTTGCCCCACTATGGAATTTTTAACAGACTAATCAAGTTGATTTAAGAATTTGACTTCTTGCAAAGCAATATTTGAGAGCTCAGAATTTTGCGATTCTGTCACGAAATTTTTTCGTCAATTTAAATTTCGAATCTCAAAATCTAAGGATATTTTAATCTACAGAGCAAAATATTCGTATTTCTTAAAATAACAGATCATTAATAATTGTTAACAATAATCATTAAGAGATTCACTCGGTATTATTTTACTGATTTTAGAATTCAAAATCATTAATATTATCCGATATCGAATCGAAATACATTCCTTCCAAAATTCCCTTGAGAGTCTGATTTCATATAACTTGATCCCAACTGCAATTTAATTACAAGCTTGTATTATTAAAATTTTAGGAATCTAGATTTGTCTCATCTTGCATTTGTGACATCCAATTTAATGTAAGTTATCCTCTTATCGATATTAAGGGCTTAATTAATTCTGTAAACTATTACTCTTGTCAGCCAAATGTTGAATTCTGTGCAGGGATAACTTAAAACTAAGGGATCTTTGGATTTCGTACTTAGCCACTAAACCTAATTCGATTGTGAAAAGATCCCCTATGCTGCGCTCTGTCTTATTTCCCCTCATTGTATCACTCTTTGTCGATTCATTCAGTTTCTCATCAAGATTCGTTGACATGGCTCGAGATTTACAGCAGTTAGGCATTTCATTGGTAGATACTAGCTCTACTTCTAGCAAGCTGCAATCATATTGTAATAGGGGCGGGAAAATATTCAAATAAGAGAACTGCATTGAAGTGGGAACCAATTATGCTATAATATTGAGCAGGGATCCTCTTTTTACGCTCTTATCCTCTTAAGTAGTAATTTATTAATTAATATGCTAGCCTAGAATTTCGCTCTTTACAAAAACTAGACTGCATTTTATGGCAGTCTGAAGCAATTATCCATTACACGATGATGTGTTGAAGAGCCTCGCGGGATATGAAATGTATTGTAGAGCTATTTATGTAAATGCACAAAACTGGTTTTTCATAATTTTGATACTTTAGGAACCAAAAAATACTTGCTATATATGTTTTATATATTGGGCAAAAAGCACCCATAGTCAGTTGAGGAAAAGTTCTAAATTAGAAAAAAATAAGAATTCGGATGTTTATTTTTCAAATTTAGAAGTTAGGTAAGGAAGACAAAATTAAAATCCCTAAAAATAAAATCTTTTAATCTGATGGATTGATTAGAATTTAAGATTTAATACCCTGGTCCAAATATTTTATTTTAAAGTACAGTGTATAAAATTGTCATGGATGTTATTAGCTCTCTTAGTATAATTACTAACACTATCTGAACTCCGTCTTTACATTAAATCCCAACTAAGCTAAAGATTTGCTCAACATATATAATATAAATAATTCTATTTAGTAAGATTGGGCAGTTTTAGCACTGGTAATCTTTTATGCTTATAATCTAAATTTTAATAAAAACGTTTTCCCAAAATAAAATTTAAGGTATCTTATTTTCCAAATCCTTCCGGTTTCATTAAGTGGATTACATTTCAATGAATTTATTTTGATTTTTATTCATACATAAAGCAATCTGGTTGAAATATCTAGTTGAATGAAAAAGATGTAAAACTCACGGCATTTCAAATTTTAACAGTGTAATTTCAAATTAAGAGTAATTCAATGAGCAATTCTACACTATAAAAATTTTCAGATATTGTAAATAAGCAAAACAATAATTGAGATGATGTACAGGTTGGAAAAACATTTCTTGGCAATGAAAAGAAGTTCTCGCAATAAGCTACAACAATTTTGCACAAAAATTCACTGAAAGTTGCACTCGCAGCAAGCGCCTCTATACTCACATACACTTAAAGCCTCTACTCTGTCAGCACAACTCACCAGCAACCACTTTCTTACACTCCCCACATTTTTATCATACATGCCACCAGCCAATACTATTGGATTCCTTATCTACAACGCCACGACCTTGACACTCCCAACACTAAATTAACACACAAATTACCCACTCCACCAAGATCTTTACAGTTTCAACAGCACACACATACAAACAAAAAAACATACATACATACATACATACATGCATGCATACATACATTACCCACTCCGCCAATACCTTTATAGTCCCAACACCACACTCATACATACATTACCCACTCCGTCAAGACCTTTACAGTCAACACCACATTCATACATAAATATATTACCCACTCCGCCAAGACCTTTACAGTCAACACCACATTCATACATACATTACCCACTCCACCAATACCTTTACATCCCAACACCACACACATACATTATCCACTCCACCAATACCTTTACCGCCCCAACACCACACTCATACATACATACATACATACATACATACATACATACATTACCCCCTCCGCCAATACCTTTACAGTCCCAACACCACACTCATACATACATACATTACCCACTCCGTCAATACCTTTACAGTTCCAGCAGCCCACACTTACATACATACATATATACATTACCCATTCCGCCAAAACCTTTACAGTTCCAACACTACACACATACATTACCCATTCCGCCAAAACCTTTACAGTTCCAACACTACACACATACATTACCCATTCCGCCAAAACCTTTACAGTTCCAAAACTACACACATACATTACCCACTTCACCAAAACCTTTACAGTTCCAACACTACACACATGTATTACCCACTCCGCCAAGACTCACAGTTTCAACACTAAACACGTTATCCACTTCTTAACGACTCGCACAATTTCAACACTACACTCACATGCCCACTCATTCAGGAACTCCTCGATTGCCACACCACACTCATTACCCATTCCGCCATAAATTCCTTGATCCTAAAATCCTCTCCTATATCCACTCCGCCACGACTCTCACGATTTCAACACTACCCTCCTTACTGCCTCCGTCACTAATCCCGAAATTCTAGCACTAAGCACATTACCTATTCAACTACATATTCGACAGTTCCAATATGACACTCAACTACGATCCCACAATGGTAATAATTTTTATATACATTATTAACTCCAATTTGTCTTCCAAATCACCACTATCATACGTTTTACTCACTACACCATGACACAAACAGTTCCAACATATTACCCACACCACCATGTCCCATACGTTTCCAAGAACTACAATACCTACAATATATCTGGTCAAAGTTCTAACAGCAAACAAATGAGTAAAGGTTTCCAGTCTAATACATTGTTACTCATCACCCACTATCTATACTAATGGAATTCTTTGAGAAATGCTCGGTAACAATTATTAGCTAATGAATTGCATAATTTTTAATTCACTCATTGAAATCCAAGGGAAAAGTTTAACTACACATACTGCGGGAATGGCATGTGAAGTAAAACCCAACTAGTGCGAGAGGGGAGGAAGTAAAACTATAGCAATACTTTGATGTCTATCGGGATAAAAATTGTGTTTAGAGAAAAATAGATCTGGGGATATTTGAACCAAATGTCATCCTATTCCTATTGAGCATCTCGTATATTTATTATTTATCTATTCATATCTCTTTCATTTAAAGAAATTATTAGTATTTTTATAGATCAGACAAAGTAGGATTTTACTGTCTATATGCAAAACGAGATTTCCAACTAATTATCTGCAAATCCCAGAAGACCCAAACATTTACTCCTGAATTAGTAAACTTATACACATTGCTCTATCATTCCGACTTTGTTCTGTTTTTGGACAGTAACTTTGAAGTTCAATGGCAAAATATTCTTTCTATACAAGAGAAACCTGCTTATGCGACTCTTTGACAATTGCTATTTTTCTAAAGCAAACAAATTCTGGTTTGGAATAATATAAGTAGTTGACAGACTAGATTAAATGTTAATAATTTGAAATACTAATACTAATGAAATTAAAACGAAAAAGAGAAATTTATGCTAAACAATTTTATGATGTTCTTGAAAATAAAGCGTGTGCTTCAAGTCTGAATTTATTTGAAGCGACCGACGATAAAATTACTTCTAATTCCCTTGCTTTTTATGTAAAATAACTCAAATATTCCTTTACGTGCCTTTTGAACATCTCCCTGGCAGTACGAGTCATTAAAGAAATGCCCAGGCTAAATCCTCAAACCGCTGACAGTAAATTATTCGATGAAAATGTTTTCAATATCCCTAATGATATGCATCCTTCGCTGCTGATGGATAAAAATTATTATGAGAGCCATTAGAATTTAACTTTAGTGTCTGAGAAAGTTACATATTTAAGTTGAATATTTATGATATCTAATTTAAGTATTTATATCTTACAGCAAATCAAAATAGACAAGTCTTATACGGCCACAAAAGCCAAATAACCTTGGGGGTGGGGTTCATATTTCATGTAAATTCTTCCACCCGATATAAGCAAATATTTGACACTTTAGAATTTTTAACTGTAATGTTAATACTGAAATTAATGGAATTACAACGTGCACCAAGCATCCATTGTGCAAATCCTGATAAATTTCTTGACAGAAAAGGGGATCCAAACATAAAACAAATTTCCCTCTCAGACTTTAAAACAGGAATATAATCGATCTACTTTTTATCGGAGGAGATACTTTCAAGCCCTACTCTAATAATTTTCGGAGAAAATGTATCGAGTGTATATTATTGGCTGAAGATTTCCCACGTTGATTTCAAAAGTAAAACGTCTAATCACAATGAATATGAAATTATGCAATCATGTATCTTGGAAAGTTCAAAAGTCGACTTGGTTTGACAACTAGAATTTAAATAAGAAAATAGAACAGAGCACACAACAAAGTGTGTCCGAATGGAACAGTTTTAATGTCTAAATATAAAGTGCAAAAAATCAGTCAGTCTCGACAAAAATTTATCTTAAAAATTCAGCATTTAACCGAAAACAGTGAGGGTTTAGAGTACTAAATGAAATCTAAGAAAATATTTTTATGTAAGATAATTTTATTACGAATTTGGAGAAATTTAAATGCCTGGGAGTTGGAAATTCTAGGCATACATTGGATGTGACAAACATAAGACAAGAAAAATGTGGATTCCTTTCAATTTTAAAATTAAAATTTGAAATTAAACTATAGTTCAAGCCATAACGGAAGTATTCATACCTTAATGTGAAATTGTCAACACAATTGAGTGCGATTCGTTACCAGAAATCCCTTTGCTTATTTTGAGTTCTAAAATTAACAAATTAATTTCAACTGAAACTAATGATTAATAAATGACGAACGGTAATGATCAATTGATTTTGTTCAAAAATATTTTTTCTGTGCTCAAAAATATTCAATGATGCAAGCTGAAAAGAGTTAGACGGAAATGTTAGATTATCAGACATTGCTTGTGAGAAAGGTGAAAACAGTATTGTCTACATAGAATTTAACGTTAGAAAATAGCTACTAAAATTTAAAATGATCTCTTCAACTCTGACTTATAATTAGTTTTTATTTCTTAATTCTAGTTTCATTTCATTTATTTAAACTTATGGAATTTTTCCAATAAATTTTTTCCCAATACGACATTTTATCCGAAATTTTCTAAAAGTGATATGAATGATCTCGAATTTGAATCTTACTCCTAACCTAAACCTTAGCATGATCTTTACGATTTCATTTCCTATTCAAAACGCAAAATTATGCCCCTTTCCCTAAAATATCCTAAATTCTAATAACCATTTTATGAGAAGCCAATCCCACAGAAGATTACATTTAACCAATTTTCATACATCCATGATAAAAATGGGACCAATAATTATCTTGAATATTAATAAAGACTATATTTACTTTATTGGACTTTTGTCCTAGGAATATATTTAGCACTCCAATTAGATATCTTATTTGTCGAATTCTTTACGAACTGGAAATGAAGTTAATAAAGTTTTAAATTCATTCAGAAAAATCTGCTGTAAAAGGCTCAGTTACAAATTTGTATAATGTTGAATTTTCAATGGAAGAAAATTATTACTTGAAAAATATCCGTCTATCTTATAAATTGTTCATTTTTTAACAATTTGTAGTTTTTACGAACCACACTTATTCGGATTTTTAACTAATCGAGACATTTTAAGATGCATTAAAATCATATCACGAAACATTCTGAATGAATAGGAAATATTTATCTTCTAAATGCCTTACGAACAGTTCCAACAAGCAAAGCGGCCAGCTCTTCCGTCTTTTCTTTTTCATATTCTAGCTTTCAATTAGAATGTGAATATTTGGCAACGATGGTCCGAGCGTGACTTGGCGGCTGGGTGTGCACGAAAATGATGTCTACCTCATTCACTTTGCGATTTATTTTTGGGGAAAGCTGGACCTGTAAAGAAAACAGTGCATTAATCATTTGGAAGGTAATTCGCGTGAAAGTTACCACAAATAAGCCTTCCTGAAGTTTATATTTCGTCACAAGCCTACAAATACATTGATATGTAAAAAGTGTAACTGTTCTAATTTAACAGCATTAAAGTGCGATATTTATTAAAAATAAATAAATCAAACAATTAAAATCCATTAATATTTAAGATCGTTTATTGCAATGGGCATTTAAATTTCCTTTCAAATATACTTCTGTGTTTGGCAGTTAACCATATATTCATTGCTTTTAACTTTTAATTCGAAATTAAGCGCTCTTTAAATAAAATGGCTGTAAATTTCGAAAAATTGCATCAATTAAACAATTTTAAAAGCCATAATGTAATTCTGATGTTCAGGCAAGCTTTTATTGAATCTTTTTCTTTTGACATTTTGTGATGGGAATGAATTTCGTGTTTTGCAGTTCAATCATGTAGCTAATTTTATCGTTTAAGTACATATCTTGCCTATTTTTCTAATTATTCTTTTTTCTAATTGCAAGGAGAAAGGATTTACTTTTATTAGAGACTGAAATCACCTGCCAGATATGTAGAAATAGATCAAGTCATTTTTTTAAAGAAAGTTGTGTTTGGAATCTCCGTCCTTAAAGTGTCAAAATAGACATTCAATTCAGGCAGATATTCAATTAAAATTTAATTATTACATTAATTTCTCAACATAGTATCAAAGTTCAATATTTGTTTTACTATATATATTTTAATTTGATCTTTTAGATAGAAACAGGACATGAAAATTCATTTAAACGAAATTAGAGTGTTAAAACTCGTATTCTATAAAAATGCGCACAAATAAATTGAGTATCTCTTATTGTAAAACAATATTACGGATGTTTGGCCAAAAATTAACTTGCTGAATATGGAACTAGCTTCTGATCTATCTTTTTATGCGGGAGGGCATGGTCTATGCACGAGGATAAACCGTTCATACCAGATCATAAGAAGAGACTCAAATGTGACCTCATCACAAATGAAAAAATTTTCCCTTTTACGAAGAAATTAGGTTAGGGCTATCTTTCACACTTGTCGATTTAGGAATGGGAATCTTTCGTACTTTTGAAAGAAAAAGTTGAGATAAAAGATATAGTTTGAGATTCTTGTGCATTTGCTTGATGCATGAGAATTGCGACGATTTAACTTTTTACATCCGTTGTTAGGAATAAAAACTGATTTGAAATGGGAAATCAAATGGTAGGAAATATAGACTGACATAAGATTAAAAAAATAAGAAATTAGGATATAAATTCAACAATATCGTTTCATGTAATGACACAAACTGTAAAAGTTGAATCATATCTAGAGATATAAAATTTGGAAAAAACGCTTGCAAATTTGAGATAAGCATGAATTTTCAAATATATTTTACATTTACAACAAAATATGTCTAATCTGAAATTCTGACCAGTTTTCTTCCAATACGGAAATGTTCAATATCCAATTTAGGAATACTGTCTACAGCCTATCTTCATACATTAATGTCAATAATTTCAAATTTAATAAAATAATTTAGAAAATAAGTTGTTTATAGAATATTTAAATGAGAAATTCTCGGCGAAGAAATTAGTTATAATTAAAGAAACCAAATAGGATACAAAAAATTAAGAGGTCTCTATTCGAATTCGGATAATATTTGAAAAACCTTTGGAGAAGGCATCATTGCTAACCTAGTAATTAAAACTAGAAAGGCTAATTAAACTGAATACAAATAGAAATCTATTCAATAATTTAAACCTTTGAAGTTTCATCTAATTAGAATATTGAATTATTTGCATGAAGGTAGATGGCAAATAAGCACATGAAATTTAGGATAATGCATCGATTCTTCACATAAAAAAGTCCGAATTATCTAATGCAAAAAAGATTAATAATTATTTAAAGATGAATAATGATATCGCGCAATACTAAAAATTCTCAAGTATTCAGCAATGAAAATAATTTTAAATTTATAGAAATTCATATAAGCAAAATTACTTACTCCTTTTCATATTGTAAACGTGGAATGATTCATTAACTATAGTATTCTTTGGACTGTCTATTTTGGAAAAAGTAGATTCTACCTTTTGCAACTATGAGATATCTGGATTATGGGGGTGTTGTCACTCTTCAAACATCCATGATTTCATTACAACATTCGACCAATATTGTTTAACGTACATTTGTAGACATGTCAACATCTAACAGAGGAATTAAGCCTTCTCGTGGCTAAAATTGAGACACTGGAGGGATTTTTATCTCTCACGTTCACAATGCGACGTTCTCAGTAACAGAGTTGATTCTTCAAACGTTTATAAAGATGCAAATGAACGGTTTCTCTTTGCAATCCAAATCCTCGTAAAAATACACGCTGTCTGTCCTCTTTGAGCGAGTATCGATTCGTCGTCAATAATAACAATCAGTTATTCAGTCTTAGGCAATATGTATTTGATCCGTATAACTCGAAATACCATCTTTAATAATAAATACCATCTCGAAATACCATCTTTTTAAACAGAATGGAATACCATCTTTAACAGAACGCAAGCAAAATTACTTTAAACAGAATGTGAATAATAAAAGATGATTATTTAACTTTATTGAAGGTTTCTCCATTTCTGGACGCAAATCATTTGAGTAATTCATTACAGTCTTTTAATATTAATTGTAAACATGGAAAGCATAATTTTTGAGTAAATGTCAAAATATTATGATTGAATTTAGAAGTAAAATAATCTGATGCTTAAATGTTCAATTGAGAATTGAGTATTCCTAAGAACTGTTTGATTCACCTCACGACTGGCGGTTTACGGGAATGCCAAACTCTGACCTCATCTCAAAGGGACAGCGACACCTACTGCTTGAATTTCACTGCCTCCCGAGCGGCACGAACTATTTTCTATGAACCCTTAGAATCACCTTCATAAATTAGGAAAGAACCGAACAGATCAGATGTAGTTTCCTTAAAAGAGCCAGCGTCGATGAAGGATATCAAATTAATTTTTTAAAACCATTAATGATTGTTCGGATATCGTAAATTGTATTGCTTCGTTCACGCACAGCTTTCAAAATGAAAAAAATAACTAATGGTTGACAAGACGCATGAAGACGGGGAAATTGTTCATTGTTTCTCTTTTTCTTTAGATTAAGTTGTTTTGAAATCATGGGGATTGAACCAGCGGGGGTGCTACCCCAAATACTTTATGCATATTCGGTGCAAGAGAATGTGTGTTCTACATACCTTTTTACGGATCGGTTGGAACCGAAATTGAGCACAGAACTAAGATAGAGATCAAAATTGTTGACATCGCTAAATATACGTTTTCTGGTATATTACAATACTAACAATGATTCGAAGATTTGAATGATTACGCAATTTAAAATTATGGTAAGAGAAAATGAGCGTATTTTAATACGATATTCCTTAGATTTATTCTCAATGTAAAACCAAAACAAAATTTCTGATATGAAAGAAAAAAAAATATTCAAAAATTATTGAAAAAAGTGAGATTTTGTTTAAAGTTTTAAAATGCATGAAAAAATAATTAAATAAAAAAAATCACAAGGTCAAATTCGCTTCGAATCACCTGCAGTATTACCAGTGGGTTAACCACCATGCAGAACGTACATCTAAAAGGCATTGTTAACCACTTTACAAACAATGACGTCTCTGACACGCGCATCGAATTATTGAATTATTATATTTAAACCTGCAATTAAGTAAAAGTATCAAATAATTTAAAATGTCAGAATCATTTAAAAACTTTTCATTATCTTAAAACTCGTTACTTTATTATAGGAATTAAAATAACAATATATGTTTAACATTGGATGTGTCATCTTGTTTGGAAATTAAATAAATTCGTATGTCAAGTGGTTAAATATACGCATTCTCATATCATTACTATACTAAATATATTTCGAAGATTGAATGAATTCCCAATGCAAACCAAAAGAGTGTATTGAAATACGATAAACCAAAGATTTGCTCCCAGCTTCAAACTAAAATCAAAATGTTTGGTTTCAAGAAAAATAACATTCAAAAATTATTGATAGAATTACAACCAAGGACTGTGAGCTCCTTAAAGCCGAGCCCGAGAATCAGCATCTTCGCTTAATCACCAGTCGATTAGTCACTCATATGGTCAGCTGCCGACTTACTGTTACATCAGAGACCATAGTACGGCCCCAAAATTATAAAAAATAAATGTCTCTGTTATATTAGTAAAATTTAGACAAATTAATATTTTAGAGATAAATAACATTGCATATAAATAGGGCAGATGCTTTAAATCATGCGACATAATAAACAAAAACATGTACATTGCCAGAGCTTAATTTTAGGTTATTTTTATTAAAGTAAGAAAAGCTAATCATTAATACATCAAAATAATTAAACTCAGTTGACCATTTTTTTAAATAGGAGTTTCTTAATTTATATTGCTTATGATCTACAAAATATTTACCGGATAAAAAGTAGAGATCTAGCATTGCCTCCTCTGATCTGAACCATTGATAGTTTGACGCTTTTATCGTAATAAAATAGTATTCCAAGAAATGGCGATTTGAAACTGCTTTATTTATTTATTTTTGAAAAAAGCCATAATATTCTATGCTTATTAAACCAGACCTCTTATTTTTTAAGTTTTTAGTAATTAATAAATAATTACTTTAAAAAAATTGGTTTTGGAAATGGACAGTTTTCTAATAAGTGACAAAATTACGCAATTCTGTTTATTTCGTAGACATAAACATAAATTCAAAACAACTTCTGGATGTTATTCTGTTTTGTATTCTATAGGAAACAAATTTTGAATTCTTCTATTCTGAACACAATTCGGGATGAAATTTTGAAAATATTAAGCTGTCAAATAATATCCACACACGTAGAACGAAAGCTTATTTCAAATTTAAGTTGTATTGTGTTTACTATTCCACAGATATTTTCCTGAATAACCTAACAAGGGCCGGCTTGCTGGCACAGAGGTAGCGCGTCTGCCTCGTGTTCTGGAGGTCCCGGGTTCGAGTCCCGGTTCGGGCATGGTTGTTCCTTTGTGTGCTATCTGTGAGATATGTGAATGTGCCCCCCTGTAAAAAGGGGCTGTGCAAGCGTATGTGTGTGTGTTTCATCTTCATATGAGCTAGAAGTCAGACTTCTGCCCTCGGGTGCTCAGGGGTTCAGAAGCTACTGCACCCCTCTTTCCGCGGTAAAAAGCGGAAACGACATCATCATCACCTAACAAGGGGAGTGAAATGAGTTGAAATCTGAGCTCGGGATGAAATTGAGGAAAGTGACAGTATGCATTTAAAATATTCAATCATGAAAATATTAAAAAGCAATGGCCAGTCAATTTCGAGAAAACGAGCCTCAAACTTTGTGTAAAGCTTATATACTGATAACTTGACTCCCTTTCGGATGATCCCAAAAGCGTGCTTGTGTACGTAACAGTCTCGTGTACGGAAAGTCAGGATTCGGACCTAGCTGAGCCCCCCCCCTTTTTATTTTCTTTTTTAATATTTCTTATTCACTTAAAAATTTACAAATGCTTTTAATTCATGCTTTTATTTTTTAAATCCATAAATAAATATTTATTATCGAAAAGCATAAAAATAAATTTAAAATTTTGAAAGAAAAAAAATTATACTCTTGCATTACTTTTTTTTAATTCTTAAAATTAATTAATAATTAATTTAATTACAAAAACTAATTTATATTTAATTTAATTACAAAAATTAATTTAAGTTTAATGTAATTATTACTTATTTTTATGCAAGAAAGTTATTTTAATACCTAAATCGTAATTTAATATTTAAAAAATATTATTGAACATAACACAAACAGTGATAATTATTAATTATAAATCCTCGCGTTGTAATTTTTTTTTCAATATTTCTAAAAAAATATCCCATATACATTTATTATCATGCCAAAACATGATATTGGTTTGGGAATAAGGTTTCCTGGCATTAACAATAATTCGTAATCGAAAAATAAATATTTTAAATCAACAGGCGAAAAATAAAAAAATTCATTGTCTGCACGAGCATTTTAAAAAGTAAGCTTAATAACGCGTTGCCATTGCATTTACAAAAGCTCTGATCAAAAATA
Organism: Argiope argentata; assembly: GCA_026289955.1. Lineage (NCBI taxonomy): Eukaryota > Metazoa > Arthropoda > Arachnida > Araneae > Araneidae > Argiope > Argiope argentata. The sequence continues at coordinate 7,474 of JAOUZG010011639.1, read as the reverse complement.
AGTTAAGGACTACAGCAAATAAAACTCAGAAAAATGTCATTTTATACACGTGATTATATAAAATGAAATAAATAGGAAATGTGATACATTTTCAAACAATTAATGCGAGACAATTTTTTTTATCGTTTTCAATATCAAAGGGATTCATTCAATGGAACAATAAAAAAGAATAAAAATATAATTTATCTTGCACGAGCTTGGCCATTGAAGAAATTATGTTCTGATATGATACATTGAAATATGCATGGCAGATTTCAGTTTAATCACTTTTTTTTCGATTATGTACAAGAACCAGAAGAGTAATTATTGTAAAAGCTATTGTAAAGTATATTTCTACATCTTGCACCACTGAATAATAATTGTCTGCAAGAGCGAGATTTCTTTAACACATTGGCTGCCGCATCCCGCGCCTGTGGGTGACAGACGACGTGTCATTGCAACAAACCATCTATTGTAATTGGATGATCCCTTCTCAACTACAGTGAAGACACAGCAAAGAAGGGGGTCATCTAAATAGAGAGATGGCCCGGATATTAGGCGTGAGTAGTGGCAGTGAGCGTGTTAAGGGAAAACAAACTTCATTTACATTTAAAAATATCTCTCTTTCTTACGAAAGTTGGGCGGCATAAAATGCATACCTTATCGTCTTATTAAAAATTGGTGTACAGTTGAATTTTTCTACTATCTTTGCGAGAATTTATTTCTTGGTCATAATCGATTAAATAAGAAGAATTATGTAAACATTTTATACATTTTGAACCACCTGCATACACATTCAATAAATTAAACCAGCTCTCTACTATTTCTTTTTATTACTGCATTTGGTTGCTTACAAATTTAACAAATATCAGCTTGCCCCTTCAATTTTTCAAATAAATACAGCTTCGTTGAGTTAGAATCTATAATTTATTGTTATTAAAATCCAAGAGTTTGAAAATTGATAGTTTGAAAATGATTCAAGCAATTTAAATTATCTATAGCCATTAATGTTACGTTTTTAATTATTTTTCATTTAAACATAAAATTATAATTTCAATTTTAAAAAGAATAAGCATCTATCTTGTCATAAAAATAAGTAGCATACGAATTAAAACCATCTGTGAAACGTTAATTAAATTTAAATCATTTATTTTCTTTTAAATGCATCTATAATTATAATATTTTTCTTTTAAAATTTTAATTTCGTTACTATTTATTTCAATAATAAATATTTATTTGGGATTAAAAATTTAAAACACATTAATTAAAAGTAATTGTACATTCTAAATTGAATTAAAAAAAAACCCTTCTAGTCTGGTTTGAACCTTTACCTTCCGCACACGAGACAGTTACCTGAACAACCACTTCATTGGCATCACCCCGATCGGAAATCAAATTATCACTACATAAGCTTTACCAAAAATCTGAGGATCATTTTCTCGAAATTGATGGACGTTTGCAATTTTGTATTTCATGAACGAACATTCTATATGTAACTATCTTGGACCTTAGTGGTTTCAGATACAGTTGAAGCAACTTTTGTGGTATTCGTGATTTTTGACTATTGTAACAAGGCAAAAGCGAAGAACGGAGATTCTGAAGCATACGCCAGAGAAAACAACTTCATTCCTTCATTCCTTCTATAGTATCACAGTTCTAAATCTCTTCCCGATCTTCATTTTCAGCCCCGTGCCCTACGCTTGTAATATTACAATTGGAGTATATTTTTTAAAAAAACTTCACCTTAAATTTCAAATTAAATAAATAAAAATTCTATGAAATCATCTTTTACCAGAAAAACTTCTAAATCGATGAAAAATGCAAATCGGTATCTTCATTGTTTGAAATTCCTTTATGAATAATAACTTTCAATATTCAAAATAAATAAAAGAGAAAGAAATCATTTCTAATCGGAAATCTACTTTGTTTTTTGCTTTTTCACCCAGCGTCTCCATGTTTTGTTTTGTTTTCAGAGCGTTCTATGGACGGAAGCATAAATTATCATAAGTAAAATGCGCGCGCAATAACACGTGCCTTCGAATCTTGAACCGCTTCACAGTTTGTTGTTGGACGGGAAAGCAATGGGTAATGTTGTTATCGAGATCATATATTTCCATCTTAGATCTTAGTCATTTCTTCCTAATTCCTGTGATATTGCTATTCAACTAACAAGATTTGTACGGTAAGTTTGCTTTTTTATTTATATTGTTTTGTTTTTTGATTAATGCTGAATATTTTTAACGCTACTAGTGTTATATCTTTTTATGAAAAGTTGTATGAAAGAAATTGGAACTGCTTGTAACTTTGATAAGCCTGACACATTAATAGATGTATACAGAATGTGTTTGTTACGGTAAATGTGATGAATTCCTTGTTTATATGTAATCACCAGTGGTGATTATGCATAATTACTGGTTATTATATAAAATCACCAGTTTATTATTTTCAACGTAACATTTACCTTGCTTTTGTTTGTATAACAATGTCTAGATTGATTCCGATTATTATTTGCTTTTTCAAATGACTTGCTTGTAATTCAAAATTAAAATGCGTAAATAATTATAAAATTTTAGATTGATGAGCGTGCTCTGAGGGAAATGATTCATTTTTATCAGCAAATTTACCGAAGGCGCGAGTTGAAATAAAAAGCCTAAATGTGTTCTTTTTATCACTTCTCACCTTTCAGCATTTCATAGTTTTTTTTAATATTTAAAAAAATGTTAAAAGATCAGATTTCAAATTTTGATGATGCATTTGAATCTTCCACATTGAATGTAGTTATTTCACGTTATTACTTCTTATCCATCTCATGTTCGTGAAAATGAAGTTTTCCCAATGAATCCTGATGTTTATTTTCCAACTTTCGAACCCAGATTTCTACTGATGAATTGCACTACTTCATAAAGTTTGCTATTAATTGGTGTTACTCGGATTCGTGCCCATAGATGGCGTTTCTGTCGAGCTATAATTTTTTTTGATCATTCTTATTCTGTGTTGGAGAAGTGGCGCCCAATGCTATTGAGAGTGGTTTTCGAATCTGTAGTTTTTATTTCAAGAGACTTGCAGGTGTTAAACCTCCTCGAATTGAGTTTATTTATTTTCTGTGCTTAGGATAGGATCTGTAATTTGTGTTCAATGTGGCATAATTCTCATTAATGCATTAACACGGCTCTTTTTGTGTTTCTACATAATATGTGTTTAATGAAATATTTTTTTGAATTTATCTTTTCGCTAACTTTGTAATGAATATAGCTGGGTGAGCAGACATTTTCAATTTTTAATTAAAATCCTTCAAATGATCGGCTAATCAGTGTGAAAATATTTTAAAAATAAAAGTAAAATTATACTCAACGAATTTTGATACCGATTTTTTTGAGAACTTCAACAAAAGAAATATCATTGAAATTTTTATGTAAGTAAATTTTGTTTTTACTCATTTAATATAGTAAATAATATTTGAAATGTTATGCATACTGTTTAAAGAAATTATAATTTAAGAATTTTTTTAAGTATTTATAATCAAATATAATATATTAAAATAAAAAAAATATTAATTGTGGAACATTGATAACTAATTGATTATCTTATTGTGCTTTTAATCAAAGAATAACATATATAAATCTGGAATAAATTTTTTAAAACATATTTTTTATTACTATACTTATTTAATATAGTATTTTAACATATTTAAAATGCTATGCTTGCTAATTTCTGACCATGGAATTATTATTTTGTTAAATGAATTTTAAAATGTCATTTTATGAGAAAAGAAATTACTATCTGACGGGAAAATTGCTAATCATTTATTATTAGATTATGCACTTTTTTTCAATTTATATGAGATACTCAAAATTGTGGTATTGCTTGCATTGGATATGTGATCAGTATTTATTAAACGTTTATTTTTAATTTCATTTCAAAGGAAATTTTAAATCTTTTATCTTGTTTATAAAAACATAAATTTCATTAATAGTTCTTCAATAATATGTGCCTATTCTGAAGAGAAGCTTTAAAATTTTAATAATGTTAATTAAAATTAATGGAAATTTATCATTATTCATCAACATTCCAAAACAATATATATGTATAAAAATCATCTGATATTTTTTTGTGATTTAAATTTGTCTGATTTTTTTTCTTTAATTGTAATGTTTTTTTTAAATTTGTTTTTCTATTTTCTTTGCCATAACTGCTCGCCGTAAAATAAAATTTTTAATCGGTGGGATCTGAAATTTGTAGTTAAAAACTATTTGAATAAATGTCGGCTATTGATTTAATGCCATTGAACTGAGCGGAAATTTCCAAATGTTTAAGAATGAAAGTTTTAGAACAAATCTCAGTTAAAAAAATCAGTTGACGGAAATTAAATAAATTTTATATAAATAAGGATTTATAGAATTAAAAAAAATATTTGATGAATCAATTCATTAATATGCCAGGGCATATCAGAGTGATTACATTCTTAAGCACAATAATAGGGGAAAAAGTGAGATAACATAGAAATTTTTCTAAAACTACTTGAAAAAACTATGTTCTCTTAATGTGAACCATTTTATTAAAAGTCGAATAGCCGATGAAATCCTGGTGGACCCTTTTATAATGAAACTTGTGCATTAGGAATTTTGTTTTGGAATTTCAGTAAAAAAAATAAGCATATTGCAAAATTTTCAACTTCTTTACTAAGTCTTTATGTATAATTAAATTCTTAATTTTTAAGGATGTTTAAAGGAAATAACATAGCAAAGAATTTATAGCATATGTAAAAAGTAAAGCATATATCATATGTAATAAAGTTTTAACCTATTTTTAATTGCTCATCTGTATTTTTCGATTTCAGTTCTACATAATTGATAACTCTTTTTCTACTTCAGGTTTCCACTTAAAGTTTAGTTTCTTTTTTCACGTGTTTAAAATTTTCTGTTCAGATAAACATACTATTAAAACCGTACGATCCACGATCGACTCTGTCTACGTATAAATGAATATTTGGGATCTCTTTGCCCTATTAACTAGAAGACAAAGAAAACTTAAAAAAGAACAAATATTTCTATAAAAACCCATTATAAGAAATGTTTCCTTTTGTCTTATATTTTTGAGGGGGGGGGATTTCTCATCAATTCGGACTGAACAAAAAGATATCTGGTGGCCCTTTCTTTTTATTGAAATAATCTAATAAAATTTTTCGAAGTTCGTTTCATTCAAAAATTTGTTCTATCTGTGCTGGCAAATTTCATTCTCATTTTAATTGCCTGTAATTCCAGCGTGATCGGAACAATGGCGTAAATGGCGTAGTCAAAGGGGAGCAGCCAAAACCCAAGATCCAGGTGTAAGTTCCGGATAGCGCCTAATTTTAAAATACATTAGCTGCATCTATAAAAAATACCATCTTTTTAAACTCATTCTCCCTTAGAGTAAAATTAAACTAAGAAATGACGTTAATAGATGATATCTATTAACACAATTTTTTCATTTAAATTTAAAATTGCTTCTAGTAAGCCCAACAAAAAATGTTCTTTCTGAAACTATGAAATAGACAATTTACAATTGAAAAATAAAAACAATTATTTCATTGTACCATGCCAGAGGATCATTTCTTGAACGGCAATTCTTCTCGTGTAAGTTGAATTATAATTTTTTCATTTCAATTGTTTCATTGAAGTAGTCACTTTAGAATTTCAAGCAATCTAAAAAAACTTTATCTCGCATTTATTGTTACAAGAAATATCCCATTTCCTACTTCATTTCATATAATCACGTACTCAAAATGATGTTCTTCTAGGTTTTATTTGCTGTAGTCATTAACTTATTTTTTAAAAAAAAATCAGATCTTTTGTAAACGCGATGGCATCACGTTATTAAAAGCTGATTTTTTGCGATACTCGAGCAGATTAAAAAAATTACGTATGCATATTTTATTGGATGGATTATTTCATTGGTTGGTATGGATTTTTCTATAAATCAAAAACTTCATCTCAAGAACAACATCATGCTCTGATATGATAATTATTTAGTTTTTTAAAAAAATTTGTTAAAGTTGGTGATAAATTGCTCAGCGATATAATGTAATTGAAACGATGAGTTTTTATTTCAAAGTGTTTAAATGGAGTAAGGTTTTCATAAGGTACTACCAAGACAACTGAGATTCGTTTAATTTTTCATTCATTAAAATTTTAAAATCACTTTGAGGTGAAATTTCTTATTATGAAAAGCATTTGTCAAGTTTTATGAAATAGTTGTACATTTTTATATCTTTAAATGTAGTACTTTTTGATTTGTCAGTCATTACCATTTTAAAACTTTAATTTGAATTAATTTTGCTTATTATAGTAGTATATGTAATCTTTACAATTTCTATATTATTTAACTCTGAAAAAATAATTCAATTAATCTGTGAATCAATATAAATGTGTTGATTTACTGCTAGATCATATCATGCAAAAAATGGTTTTTATACATATAATCAATTTTTTTTCCAATTCCTATTTCCCCATGATAATGTTTTTGATGGGGGGGGGGAGAGAAAAAGAGCATGAAATGATTGCAATTTTTAAAAAAAATGTAGGAGAGGAACATTTTATTTGCCCTGAGCACCTTTTTATATAAGTTTGCCTTTCACTCTGAATTCGCAATGTTATCCATTGTATGTTATTATATACATTTTTTTATTGAAGGTTCTGAGATTGCTTTTTATTCCATCCATTGGTTCATTTTACCGTTTGTTGTGAGTTTCCAAGTCCGGAGAGCTTTAAGAACCACTTAGTCAACATATCTGAAAGGAAGTTATTAGTTTCGTTTTCAGCTGGCCCAGTTTGTATTGCTTTTGTTAAAACATCATTGCTACATCTCCCTGCAAATTATTTACCTAACGAGGCTAGACCGATATTTTGTGTGTAGACAAAATAATTTTAAAACTGTGGCTGCAAATGTTATTTGAATTGGAAAGATTAATGAATTATTCAGCTGTAATATCCGTTTCATCTGCGCTTAATGTTATTCTCCGTTGTACTACTTGAATTAATCCTTTAAAATGCATATTCTCGCCCTCCCGTCCCTGAACAAACTTTTATGCAACTATAATTACATAACTTATAAGACGTAGTTTAGCTTAAAATCCAAACGACTCAAACTAACTTAAAATTTGTTGGGCTTTAATTTGTTTGATTTATCGTACATAAGGTGTGAAGAGAACTATAATCAAAAAATTCAAACTCGAAATCTCGAATTATCTCTGCTACAAATTCAACTTTGACATTATGTCTGTTTACGAGTGTGATAACTAAGAAGGACTTTTAAATGAATTCACGCGGATGAAATTCGGTGTATGGTCTTTATACCCATTTGTAGATTTTTATCATTCTAAATAATATCAGTTCAGAGACACTCTATTATCTCATATTTCAGAGATTTCAAAATTACAATTTCGGATATAATTGAACTACACGTTAACTATAAAAAACGAGCTAGATTGATAAAATTTGGTACACAATTTAACATG
>JAOUZG010011622.1:1093743-1129534 GCA_026289955.1 Argiope argentata | reverse complement strand
ACAATTTATTGTATACGCATTTTAATCTAACAGTCTGGTGATTGTTTCAAACCGGTTTAAACTATTTGCTGACTTAAATTAATTAAGACAATTCGTAAGAACTTACTGAATGAATGATTTTGGAAATCAAGTTGTAACTTTAATTGGCGATCAATCGCCAAATGTGAAAAAATTCTTCATTATTTTCTAATAACCCTAAAAGCAAAAAAATTAATAAATAGATTCCTTAAAAGCGGCAAATCATCTATTTCTTGCCTACGCATTAAAGGCTCCAAAAATCTCTAACCCAAACAACTTTATGTTCTCACATTATAAGAATAATTAATGAATATAAAAACGAAGAATTAAGAAAAAACATTTTACAATGATTATATCTGTGTCATTTCTGTTATTTCAATTAACAATTATTGCATTAATTGAATCCATTGCAAAGGTGGGAGTGTTGTTCAGAAACAGCAAAGCTCTCTAAGATTGGTGGTAGCAGTGATTTGTATACACTGAATGAATATATATTCTTTTTATCTTATTATCATGTCAGAACATATTGTTGTTTTTGGAATGAGGTTTTTGGTATCAACCAAAATCCGTAGGAAAAAAAATAGAAATTTTATTATCTGCAGGAGTATCTCAAAAAATCAGCTTTTAATAACGCGTTGCTATTGCATTTACAAAAGTTCTGATTAAAAAAAATAAGTTAATGACCACAGCAAATAAAACCAAGAAAAATGTCATTCTAAGCACGTGATTAAATGAAATAAAATGAGTAGGCGAATGAGAAATGCGAAATTGTTTTTAAGCAAAATCAATGCTAGACAATGTATTTTGGATCGTTTGCAATGCTAAAGTGACTCATTCAAATGAAACGATTAAAATGAATAAAAATATAATTTAACTCGCACGAGCGCGTGGCGCTTGGCCGTTCAAAAAATGATATTCTGACAAGATACATTGAAATATGTATAGCATATTTCATTTTAATCTTTTATTCCAATTGAAAAGAAAGAGGTGTACATGCGCTGTAAATCTTAACAAATTTCACGTAAGAATTTGATTGCCAGATTGTTTAATTCATCTGCCACCTTCTGACGCGGCCACAAAAACTCTCCGTCTGGGCATCCCTCCGAAACCACGTTTCCTTGACACCGGGGCATCACGCTCCAACTGATCCGAGCAATAAAAATCGCGAAATGAAAAGGAGCAACAAAAGCAGTCCGATCCAGCGGGTTGGCAGACATGCGGTCCACATGAACGGACTGCCCAAATGCCTAATCTGGCGTGACCTATTGGCAGGCGGGCGCGTTATCTTGTCTATTATCTTTTCTTCCTTTGAAAGATTTTGGACGCCCCTCAAGCGGGATAATTTGATAAGAGGAATGGCGTGTAACGTGGATTATTGGCTGCCAAAAAGACCGACCGCATCGTTTTGGCGATGATAGACACGGCGATTAATCGAATTGAACAGTAATTGACGTTTGGCGCGCTTTGGCTTTGGATTGGATGCCCATTTGGCTGGAAGAGTTCGATCACTGCGATTGGGATATTGATTGGTGAAAAAAAGTGATTTTGTTTTTGAGAAGCTAATAGATACTTCACGTTTTTTCGAATATTAAAGAATTTGTAGGTTGAATTAATTTAAAATAACATTTTCTAATGATTTAGTTTGAGATAGTGTTTTTTTTTTTTTTTTTTTTTTTTTTTTTTTGGCCTTTGAAAGAGGAAAGATTTCATAATATCAAATAATTTGGAACTCTTTATATGCTAATAATTAGATTCCTTTTTTAATTGGTTCTCGAAGTATAAACTCCTTATGTGCCAACAAGTATACCACAAGGCTTACAGATGTAAGTCATTTCGCAATTAACAGTAGGATGAATTTCGAAAATAAAGACAGGCACGAATGCAAAGATAAAAAAGATGGGGAAAGCAAATACACAAGTTAAATACACAAAAACTGCTCACAAACTAGCAGAAAAACATAGTATATGTTATAATACAGTTGAAGAAGTATGATAAAATGAAATAGAACATTCAAAACACCAATACAAAGAATATATGCAAATATTTCTAGACAAACACACTGAAATGAAGTTTAAATAAGACGGGGGAAAATACTATTAATGTATGTACAAAATGAAATTAGATTCCTTTTAGTAGAAGAAGCTATACGGGCCGGGATGGCCTGGTTGGTAGAGTGTCGGACTCGTACTCCTTAGGTTGCGGGTTCGAAGCTTACCGGCCAAAAGATTCCCCCGAATATATGGCGGCTGGCGCTCGTTAAATCTGTCGTGGTAGCAAAGTCCTCCATGCTGAGAGTAATACCACTGGGAGTAATGGGTCAGAGGTGATCGTTCTCTGTTCCAGGTCTAAATTACGATCTGAGATGTATGAAGGAATTTGCATGAGTATAGTCCGCCCCCTAAAAAGGGTTGTGACGTGTGTGTAGCTAAGTCGTACTCTTGGCCCTAGAGGGCGCTACTTGTAAAACAAGAGATGCATACCCCCGGCTTAAACTCTGCTGATGATCAGCGGAAGCTTGTCCACGGCAAGTGCCATTAGTCACAACAACACAACAGAAGAATCTATTACAAACATATCTAATTGTGATCCCTCCAATTTTCTAGAAAATAAAAAGCAATATTTCATTTTCTTTTGCAGCGGGAAATGTTATTTTGATAAGAAATCAACAGTCTTATTAATGATAAAAATGATTTTGACTAGAAGTTATAGAATCAAATATTATCGACTGCAAACCTTAATATTTTTTTGAATACTTTATTTATCCTAATTTCCTGTTTGCCTCTACAGTTATTTGGAGTGGCTGATTTTCGATAATCTTATTGATACTTAATATACGATTTTGGGAAATTGTCCATTAAAGACAGGAAGAGGTTATTAAGCTGTTTGAGATTAAAAAAAGTATTATAAAAAATTTAAATCAACCCTACCTAGGTTAACAAAGAAAAATTCCATTTTATTTACTTTTTATTAAATAATTACAATTATTATAAACAATTGATCAAAAAGTTATTGATTTCCCACAAGAATTGAACTCGCATTCTTCACCTTCACGTAAAAAATACTGAAATCCTCGCATTTTACTAATTGAGCTATTGCCTGTCGATTTCAATTTTCATTACAATCTGCTAAATCTTTGTTTAAAGTATTAAAAATTAATTTAATTTAATAAATGAATTTATGTTTGAAAAAACTCTATTAACATTTGGTGTCATCCACTACAAGTTTAAAAAAATGTATTTATCCTTGAGTGAATGAATAAAAAGTATTTTATTAAAAATTGAAAATTCGAACAATATGTAGGGAGAGAGTGAGATAATAGTAAGAATCGAAAAAATATTTTATTATGTCATATTATTTAAATACTAATTTTCTCTGATTTTTGTTATATTAAATGAAAAATTATTTTATTTTTATCACAATGCTTATCGATAAATTTTTAGCATTGTTTTAAATAAATTATAGTTTTCTTATAGTTATATAAGAGGTTCTAAAAAGGTGCAAAGACAGCAATAAAAATGAAATTTTCATCCTCTATGTTTTGTCTGATGTCAGATTTTGGATAATGATATTAAAAAAATCAGATAAAATCATATTGTACATGGGCATAATTTGACCAGATTATTTTTAAAAAATAAAACTTCATCAAAATCTCCATGCTAAGAATCCTATTATTTAAATTGCCTTTTTTTCAATTGATAATATCCCATCGTATAAGAAAAGTTCGCTTCTTAACTGTAATTACGAAAGATTTTAACTAAATGAAAATTTATAAATTATTTCTAGCGTACCCATAATATGTTGTATTGTGTGATTAGTAATTATTTATGTAAATTCCAAAGTTTTATCTATTATATCTTAACACATTTCGATGCCAAATGAGGTAATTTCTGTTTGGCATCATGATGCGGATATATTTTTTTCTTTTGCTTTAATATTTATTTTTGTAAAAATTCTGATGGAAAAATTGTTTTCATTTAACCAGATATCTCTTTATTAGAATTAGAATTAAATATTTGTACAATATAAATTTTTCCCCATTTTTTTATTTTAAGAGATTCTTAAGAATTCTTAGTGTACAAGCATGATATAAAAAAGATTAAAAACATACGATTTTCCTTTTGTTTCATTAAAAACATTCTCCAAATTCAGCGAATTTTACTGTATGACGTTGTAAATTCTTTATAAAATTAAAACTCTCATGTACTGAGGCTTGGCAAAAATTATATATATTTTTTGTTTCGTAACAGATTTAAGTTGGAATTTTTATTCTTTCTCCCTAAATTTTTTCTTATTATTAAATTATATTTTAAGGGATGTTGCATTTATATAATTATAAAAAAAATCTTGAAAGAATCTTTCATGGAAAGATATATTTAATTATTATGTTAAAATTTAATACAAGTTTAATTTATTATTTTTCTGTTTTAGAAATCGAATGAATTAGGAATTTACTGATTGGCTTTCATCTTAAAATTAGTCTCAGTATTAATAACATAATGCGGGATTTCAGATAATATATCAGTATAAAAATAATAAAAATGAGAAGAAAGTCAAAGTAAATAAAAAGATACTATGTTCATAGATAAAATTAATTTCTATTTGTGTTCTATTTCTTTTGTTCAAACTGACTCATAAGATTAATTTGATTCTCAGAATAATATTTTGTATTCATTAAGGAATAACCGCCATATTTCTGAAGATTTTTTTTAAAATCATGCATCTAGATTTTTTTTTAGTTTCTAGTCATTAATTGTTACTTACGACTAAAGAAAATGTTCTTTCTTTTCAGGAGCTTAACATTTTAACGACTTCATAATGCCTTTTCAATTTTTTTTTCAAAAAATTATTCTACTTCTTTTAATAACGAATTAAAAAAAGAAAAATTCCATTTATTTATATGCAAAGCATGTTATTTCATGTTTCAGAAAAGAAAAGAAAAATCTTTTACGAGAATTCTGTTTGCTGTATTTTGAATAATACCATTTGATTTCCTTCACCGATTAATTTGCCTGTCTTTTAGAATGTTTTGATAAAAGACTAATGAAGGTTTTGTTCTGTAACGGCGTCTGGTTTTCTTTTATTTTGCTTTGGGAATAAAACGCGCACGTGGTTATGATTTATCGTTTGGTCCTTAGTGATGCAGAGTTTTGATGTTGTCTTTCTTTCTGCAGCGGAAAAAAAAATCTTTTTCACTTCTGTTTTACTCAAATAAAAATAAACTTACGTTTACCATCCGTTCTTAAAAATGCATTAAATTTTATTACTTCTAAATCCACTTAAATATTTTTTCACGAAACGGATTGTATTGAAACTATTACATCGAACGTTCGTTCTAAGATGAATTGTCTTATTTCTTTTATTCTATAATTTTTTTTCAAGTGCTGATATATGATGAAATAAAAGAAAAAAAAAATAGATTTTTTTTCTGTTAGGAATATTTTATGGGTTTGGGTTTAACCTGTTCCATATGTTAGAAGAAATGTTTGTAATTTATGGGTTTGTTTTTTCTACGGTAGCTGTGGTATTTTTAGACTGTCATGCTAATTTCCAAAAAGAAACGACTTGCGTTGAAATATCTTTTCTTTTTTTACAGAATCTTCCATTTTTCATGGATTTTTTTCCATCTTTTCTGTTTCTCTTGTCCTCGGTTGTGTGGGTTGGTTCAATTTAAATCGATGGTAATTTCGTTTTGAAATGAAAGAGAGAAAAGTTTTATAAACGGAACTAGAGTTCTCAAAATCTCTAGTGAGAATGAGAGTCTGTGTTCAGAAGACATCGTAAATATTTTACTATAATATCGAGAATAATAAAATAGTGATTTTAATTGTATAATTTAAACTGAATGCTCAAAATACAACTCGTGCATTTAAAAATATTGAACTTCTTTTGTTATTTTTGTTGTTTTAATGCAGTTCTGCATTGCCTAATTGTTGAAATTGGCATGTATCATAGATCTATCTATCTATATTAATAAAAATGCAACTCAAAATGCGTTGCTAAGCGCAAAACTTGAGAACAGCTCGACCGATTCGGCTAATTTTTTTAAAAATATTTTCGTTAAGACACGAGGATGCTTCTTATGGGGAGAAAAAATGAAAAAACTGCGAGGAAAATAGTTAAAACGACACTTTTCTTACTTTCCCGCCAAAAATCTGCATTTCCTTCCCCCACACCAACTGAGTTAGATAGCAGGAAGTAATAAATTATTGATTTGATTAGAAAGAAATACGCGAAGTCAGTTGATTTTTATTCATAGATAACGGGGTGTTTAAAAAAGAAAGAAAATAGTTGCTTTTATTATTAGACGGTATGAATATTTAATCTATGCCTGCTGAAAATAAAGTCTGGGCAGGGAAGAAAAAAATAATAACAAAGGGGGAAAAAGTTTGTAGAAAGAAAAGTAGTGAAAAAAAGGATAGAAAAAAAAGAAAAGAAGGGTGTGTGTGTCGCCATTATTTCCTCTGTGCGCGGCATTTTCCAAGCTGTTTTTAAACTTTCGCATCTCTTGAAACCATTTGTGTCTGTATTTATTTAGAGTGTTTACTTTTATGAAAATTTGAATATCATTATTCTATAAAAACGTAGAATTTTAGACCTTTCGCTCCACCATTTAAGTAAAATATCAATTCCGGGACGATCATTGCTCGGATAGAAAGAGAAAAATGAGTAATACAATGAACAGAACATCTGAAGAAAATAATACTATAAATGAATTATATGACTACCAAAATTTGTTCGGTTTAAAAATATTTTGTTGAAAAACCTGTTATGAGACACAGCTACATAAAATATTATTTGACAATTTTAGCGAGCTTAATACTGGCGAACCGACTGGTCGCCAAAGGCGGCTAGTTAGTGATAAATATTTAAAGCCACATCTACTTTTCTTTTTGCCGACGTCCTGACATGAGGGTAGTTCGTTTTCCCCATGATCTGGGTGTTCAGGGTTCGAGTTCCGGTTCGGGCATGGTTGTTCTTCTATGTTCTATATACAGGGGTTGGACAAAAATATGGGAACACCTAAAAAACATAATATCATGCCTAATACCGTGTAGGACACCCATTAGCATTTAAAGCTGCTTGAATTCTGTTAGGTATTGATAAATACAGGTCCTGTATGGTTTTCAAGGGAATCTTATACCATTCTTCCTGAAAAACAGCGGCAAGTTCAGTTAGAGATGATGGAGGGGGATAGCGATCACGCACCTTTCTCTCTAAAGTAGACCACAAAGGCTCAATGATATTGATATCTGGTGACTATGGTGGCCAGGGGAGATGTGACAAATCCTCCTCATGCTCACAAAACCAGTTGGACGATGCGAGCGGTGTGAATAGGGGCTCTATCGTCTTGGTACACAGCATCACCATTGGGGAACAAATACTGTACCATGGGATGGACTTGATCGGCCAAAATGGCTACATAATCTTTACCAGTAATGAGACCTTGCAAGGTAATCATGGGGCCCATAGAATACCACGATATGGCTGCCCAAATCATGACAGAACCCCCACCGTGTTTTACTCTTGGCAGCAAGCAGTCTGAATCGTGCGCTTGTGACGGCATTCACCAGACGTAAACTCAGTCAGAAGTTGGGAACAGCGTGAAACGAGATTCATCAAACCACGTTACCGTCATCCATTGCTCCATCGGCCAGGTTTTATGGATTCCGCACCATCTTTTCCTGTTGCAGGTATTTGCACTACTGATGAGGGGTTTTGGAATTGGAACTCGTCCTGCAATTCCCTGCTTATGGAGTTCCCTTATTGTTTTAACGCTGACAGGGTTTGTAAGACCGACATTAACTTCGGAAGTGATTTTTGCAGCGGTCGTTTTCTTATTTTTCGTCACAGTCATCTTCAATGCCCGTCTGTTACGATCACTCAACACACATTTTCGTCCACATTGTGACTTAGCAGAAGATGTTTTTCCTCTGTTTCTGTATGCAATATAAATCCTCGATACCGTGCTTCTTGAGACGTCAAACACTTCGGCTGCCTTGGTTACGGAAGCACCTACCATTCGAGCTCCAACAATTTGTCCCCGTTCGAATTCATTTAGCTCAGACATAACGCACTAGCAACTACACAGAATACTAGTCTGACAACAGCTGACACTTACATCGTGTTAAGGACATTGTACAGATATCGTTAATGAGGAAATACAGCAGCGCAACCTACAGGCTCATCTAGAATCAACTATTACTTTGAAGCAAGTATTTCACAAGGTGTTCCCATATTTTTGTCCAACCCCTGTATATAAGGTGTATGAATGTGCCCCCCCCCCGTAAAAAGGGGCTGTGCAAGCGAATGTGATGTGAGCAGTTAAAATCTTATTTTTGGCCCTAGTTAACTCTACTACAAACTAGCTGATTAGGCTTAAATCTCTGACTAACCTCAGCGAGCTTCTCCATGGCAAGTTCCATAAAAAACAGCAACAACTTTTCTTTTTCTTTAAAATAATTCCTTCATTCTTTATGATAAGTGGTTGTAAATGTGTAAGATTAAAGCTGTTGGCTTGACAAAATTAATATTATAAATATAGTGGAAGAATAGCTGATTGACAAAATTAGCTGATCAGGTATTATTTATGTACAAATTTTAGTCTTAGAAACATCAAAGTGCAGTTGTGTGTTTTTATATATAGCATCCAATTGTTACATTCTAAAATTCAAATTAGATATGTAATTCCATCATCTTTTCTTTTTTTTTAAAGTTTTTATATCTGTAATTTAACAATAAAATATATTTTGTTTGTAATCTACATTGAATGATAATCGAGTATTTAATTTCTTTTTTTAAGACACTTATTTTTATTTGAGTTAAATCTTTTTTTTATCTTTAATTCTTTTTTTCTCATTTCAGGTGAGTCGAACTGTAATTTCTTTTGGATAAAACGACAGTAACTTTAAGTCCTAAATCTATTAGGTGAGTTGGAAACTGTTCTTTATCAGCTACTTTCGAAGCTTAACTAGGTTCTTTGGAACTAGTTTTCTCTTCAAATAGGGAGGAGGAGACGGGGGTGAGGGTGGAGGGAAAAAAAAAGAACATCTGATTGGAGGGAAAAAAGCAATGTTTTCTGGATGAAGTTCGAGTATACACCCGATCCAGTAAATGTAATGGATTCCATTTTCCTCTCATTACGTAAAGAGATTTATAGAATAAGTTTGACAATGTGGAATTGGCAACGGTTGAGTTTATCGTTTGAGTCGGAGGAAAGAATTAAATTGTGTTCTTTTTTTTTCTGCCTGTAATTGCTGTTGGACTGTTAGTGAAATTTCATTTGGGTAAAAGGGTTTATGTCTTTATTATTTCACGCTTGACTAGGATTTTGACATTTACATGAGAATAAAATAGTAAATAAAAGTAACAGCTATTCCCTAAGAATGTCTGATTTATGCACAAAATGCAGATTAATTTCTCTTGTGTATCAGAATTTCATTTTTGTTATTTAGAATGGTGTGTATTGTGTCACTTGTTTAGGGTATTTTGAATTATTTGTAAGGATTTGCTTTATATTTTTATTGGTTAATGCATACTAATAACTAAAATAAGATAGGCAATATATATACATAAAGTTAAATGAAGAAATAGGCAAGCAGAAGTGTTAGAAAGGGTAATTCACTGGAAAATTTTTAGGTGCATTTGTATAGTCCATTTTAAATTTGTTTCTGTGTATGATACGATATATTGCAACTACATCAATATTATAAAATATAAATATAGTTAACAGTGTGCGAAATCTATACACCAAAACTTTCTTTTTAGTTGGTATCTACTAATGGGCTATCCATTCATACCCCTGACCTGTTACCAAATGGTTAAAAGCAAAACAGAAACGTGCATACTAAATTATGAGGTGGTAAATAAAACACAACTTATGGAAATTCGGAAGTAAAATATAATATATGAAACTAACTAAAACGCACTGCGTTACCTTTGCTATAGTATCCAAGAAGAAAAATTAGCTTTAAACTTGTCTGGTCTCTACCGTATATGACGTGGGCATGTTACGAAACATCAAAAAAACATAACAATATATTTAGAAATTATCAAAAATAGCTGCAAAACAAATTTTATAGCACACATGCAGAAATATTTAGACTGTTAAAAAAGTAAAAATATGATCTGTCCGTAGACAAAACTCAGGTGATCATTTTCAACTCCGCAGATTCATTCTGTCTCCGCAACTCAGTTTCAGTGTGATTTAAACAAAGACAGTTATTTCGCTTATCTAAAGATTCTCATTTCCCGAGTGTGGATATTATTTCTCTGATATTCACTAACCGAGTGTTTCTTTCCACTTCATTTTCCTTATCACACTACAAACGAAGCTTATTGGCATTTAATGTGTTACCGCCAAGGTTGGATTTCCTTCTTTTGGGCATAATGAGATTTAAATCGTTGTTTAAAATCAGACGTAAACAAAGAAATGTATCGCATATGCATACCACAGTACTTGTTATTTGTACATGCACAGTTTGACGTTTCAACACATTCACGGATAAGTGCAAACTTAAGATTGTAATTATAAAACTTTTTTAAAAAATTTACTTAACGTTTTTATACTAAAACCTTTTCCAATAAATGCTCTACAAAATAGCATAAGTGTGGACATTATTTCTCTGATTTTCTAACCGAATGTTTCTTTCCTCTTCATTTTCGTTATCGCGTAACAAACGAAGCTTTTTGGCATTTAATGTGCTCGCATCAAGGAACTCATTTCTTTCTCTTGGGAATAATGAGATTTGAATCGCTGTTTAAAATCCGACGTAAGCAAAGATATATATATATATATATAATATAGCATATGCATACCATAGCTCTTGCTATCTGCACATGCGCAGTTTCAGGTTTCCTCAGATGCACGGATGAGTACAAAGTTAAGATCTTAATTATAAAACTTTTTTTTTTAAACAATTGACTTGACTTTACAAAATCCTTCCCCAATAAATGTGCTTCAAAACGGTATAAATATTTCGTATATCCTTTAACTAATTCTCAAGTTTTTGTGGTTCAAACATACAGACGATTTCGGAGATTTCATTTTATGCTATTTATAGATTATATAGAAATTTTTATTATTTAAATGACGTATGCAACCAATCAGTGGAATAACGTCTGTATAAGATATAGGTGTCTAACTGTTAAATCGATTTTTTCTGGTACAGTGAAAGTCATAAAGATTTAAGTGATTTTGAATAAGAAGTTCAAGTAGAGACGCTAAGTAGTGGTGAAATCAGAATTTCTATTGCGACAATTTCAAGAGTGTACCGGGAATATCAAATATTCATTGAAACATTAAATTTAAGTCAACGGTTTTGAGGAATAAAAAATCTTGAAAGGACATGACTATCAACAACATTTTAAAGCGTCTTTGAAGAGCAAATAATTGACAGAAACCTTTTTGTTCGGTATGTTTTAATAAATAATTAATTGCACACACCAAAGTTACAGATATATAAAATATATAAAGTTATTTCAGGATTAAATGGGCCGTTTATTGACAGTTTTCTGAGACCATATTCTGCAAAACTCATCACACACGCATTGTCTTACCATACAACACCACCCATCCTTACGTTGTCGCGATACGAACCTACGACGCTAGGGTCGGTAGCCGTGTAACATGACCACTACACCAAAAGTCGACTTCAGTATCGTAGATGTTATCTAGCTTATAAGGCTAGCGCCACAACGTCACTCCATCACAGCTTCCTTCATTCACGTCTTTTTTAAAAAAAATTGTGCATAGAGGGCGCTGGGAAGTACAATACATATTAAACTAAAAACTAAATAAAGTATTAAATTGATCTCGAATTTCATACTATCATATGAGAACATTATTATTTTTTTCAGTAACCGTTTGTCTTAATTAAGTTATTGACCAGTTTATACTGATTCGAAACAATCACGTCTCACTAATGCATGCGTTGATATTGAGAAAAACTAGGTCTTTTTTTCCCCATTTAAAATCGCTTGAACTCGGAGACTGAGAAATTGGAAATGAAAGTTTAAAAAGTTATATTGTCATTATTACATCGTTCGACATTTCTCCTTGCTGTTTCGTGCGATAATTTCTTAAGATACCTCCCTTTATTGGCCAGACAGGAGAATCGAATACTTGGCGGGCATTTGCGACAAGTTCTAACTTTTGTTAGTGATAAGTCGCTAAATGTGACAACCTTCTCTTTTAATTTGTAATAGCCCGAAAAGTAAGAAATGGATGCCTCACAAGCGACAATTCGCCAATTTTCTACCCATTTATTTTGTCACTTCAAATATCTTTAAACAAAACAACAGCTTGCCCTCACATCATAATAAAGCAGATAAAAAATGAGCATAATTAATTGTCTCGAGTTTTAATTTTTAAAACTTTCTTTTCTAAATTTTTATGCATGACGTCATTTTAAGATGCATTTAAGCAAAAGATAAATTTTTTAAAATTACTGTATCTATTTCTAAAGATCATTAAGCCATGCAGAATCATATTAGCTACCGTATCTCCAAAAAGAATACCTTCTCGAGACAATAGCAAACAGTGAGCATTTGTTGGCGTACCCGTAACTTTATTCTTTTAAGCATAAGTGGAAAGCATCTCACGAAAGAAAAAGATCCAAAACCCCTTAAAAAGGATTTAAAATTCTAAAAGATTTATCTGTATAAAACCTCTTCTTTCTCCCATACATTCTCCCGATCCGATTAGTCGAACCAAAAAGGAATTTTAAATTTTACGAAGAAGCGATAATCAGTTTTTTTTAGAAAACTTTCTTTTACACATATTACTCAGCTTTCTATTTCTTTTGATTGTTTTGATTCACACTTTTTTCGCTCGTTCTTCCTATAGGGGGAAAAAATATCCGTCCTTAACAAAGGGAGGAAACTTTTTACGCGAAAAATACTTAAATCCTGGCTAAATATTTTTGCGATGAATTATAATTTGCATACGCCAGAAGAATAATTCGAGTAGAAATTATGCGCACTGATGCAAGAGGGGAGGGTAGAGGGGGGTAAACTTTTTGAGCAGTTTGAAAAGTATAAGCATGGTTTTAAAAACGCTGAGTAATATGTATTATCTTGGAAATGGGGAAGATGTTTCTTATTTGTTGATTTCGTAATGAGGACTTAAGACTATTAGAATTTTTTTTTTGAAAAATTGTGAAAAACAAAATGGAAGAATGTTAATGAGATAGAATGATGAAAAATAAATATGACAGAACTAGCTCTTACCCACGACTTCGTACGCGTGGAAATTTTGACGTGTATATGTTAGAACTGACAGTCTAAAATGTTATAGAAACCGTATGCATGCACAAATTTTCAACGTCAATTGGAGCAACGCAAAGACGTGAATTTTAAGCACCAGTTGGGGGTAACGCAATGCAGATTAGAAAATTTCAGTTTCAATTCATCTGTTTTATTTTCATTCAAAAACACTTCTGAAGGAATCAAAATATCTATTAATTAACAATGTTTAATTTTAAATTTATCATACACTACAAAAATAAACGGAATCGTTTGAAATAACCGTTACGTCTATCTTCATTAGCGTGTGAGGGGGGGGGGAATGTTATATTATTAAAACCATAAGGGTACTTTTCCGTTTGTCGAGCGCAAACGAACAATCGCCAAAGAAATTTGAGAAAATTTGGCGGAATTCTAAATTATTTGCTAACGGAAACATACCACTTTAAGCATATATAAAAAATATATAGCTAACACAAATACAATTTAATTAAGAAAATAGTTTGCCACCAAATTTTAGCTAAATGACATTTCCAATCTCAAGGTTTCGATGCCCGTTGCAGCAAATTAACGGAAAATAGAAAAAAAAATATCAACAAATGTAGTAATATGGAATGCACTAAAAAATTTAATCGAAAATAATGAAAATAGGCAAAAGAAATAAGTACAACAAGAAAAAATAAATAAAGAGAAATGAATAGGAAATAACGAATTATATTAACACAAGAACAGAATAAGAAAAAAATTTAATAAACATTCCTTTAGAATAGTAAGGTAATATTAAAAGAACACCGGAAATAGAAAAAAAAATAAAAACAAACGATTCAAAAAGCTCAGGCAGATGTTTTCAGATTTTTTTATTTTTTAATTTTGGGTGGAAGAGTTAGGTTTTAATTAATAAAAAATCAACCACTCAATTAATCGGAATAAAAATTAGCCTATGTTCTTCTGTAGACTATAATCTATCTATGTGCTAAATTTTATCCAATTTTTTTCAGCCGTTCTGGCGTGATTGAACCCCATCATCCATCCATCCAAACTTTCACATTTATAATTGTAGTATAGATGAAATATTTATTTATGGTTAACTTACGAGAAAACTTATTTCGCGCGGGGGGAGATAAATAATATTTTAATTTTAGTTGTTTATAATTTTTCCCCAGCTTAAATTTCCAGAAGTCTAAATTATATTGTAAACTTCCAAGTCTCGCCAATAGGTGGCGCTGCAATTTGTTGGAAATATTTACAATTAATTTCAACTGGAACTAATGTGAATTATTCAAAACTGTCAAACTGGATCAGTCAAGTTTATTCTTTCCTGTTAAGTACTTTGATAACAGAATTACCTTGGATTACTCACACGCAGTCCTGGGATACTGTTGCCTGGTGGTAATGAGGTTTCCAGGTTCGAAACCCGAACCCCTGAAGAGCCGTCGAGAAATTACATTAAATCCGTCGGGTGCAAACGTCCTCCCACTGGTGTGATGCAGAAGCTTGGAGAGGGGGTACCAGTTCAGGTGTCTTCCTCGTCATCTGACCGTTGTTCAAAATTACGAGATGCGTTCCAAAATAGCCCTAGTATTGATTTAAAACGGGACGTTAATATAATTAAACTAAACTCACGCTGTCGTATTCGCCGGATCTCCTTCCTTGCGATTTCTTATAGGCAGATTTGAATTATGTCGTTTATCGATAAAATGATACTGAGTTTGCTTATAATAACTTAAACTTAACTTACTTATAATAACGTCTCATTTGAAAGCAACGATAAGGTTATTTTAGGACGGTCTTCGTAATTTTGAGCTCTGGCTAGATGACGGGGAAGACACCTGAATTGGCAATACCCTCTTTGAAATTCCGTAGCACACCAACGGGTGGACGCTGATCTAATTGGAGAATTTGAAGGATCATAATCCTCTCATTGAGGAATTGGCGGAGCATTATTGTTAAATGCGGGTTATGGCCACGATATATAGCTGTTTTCGGTGAACTAGAATTAAGAAAACTGTTCTGTGATAATTAATAGTTTCTAATGAATCTTTCTTTGAAACCGGAGTGTCATCTATCTGTGACTTTTGATGAAAGCAAAAGAAAATTATACTATTAAAAATGTTCACCATTATTATTTTTTTATCTCCCGCAAGAATAGTTCATATAACACTTAAAATTTGTTTTATTATTTCTGTTTAAAAATCATTAGTCTGTTTCTTCACAATATTGTGAATTTATTTCTTTGTATCAGCATAACATTTATATTCCTTATTTTATACGAAGGCTATCTAAAATGTAACCAACTTTTAAGCAGGAAAATATATTTCTTACACAACGAAATTGGGACACTGATCTCCTTCACACACTTAGTCCACCGGTCCCTTCGAAAAACACTCATGGAAGACTTTTTTTGGAATGGTGTTCATCTCCGTTGTCCCGGCCATTTTTTAATCGTTTAAACCACTTCTTCATTTGTGTTACCCTCTTAGCATTGCCCCCCAAACACTTTTTGGATCTTACAAATTATCTATAATCGCTTTGCGAGTCACCAAGATTTTGACAAACATTGATGATGTGTCTTTACTCAACTCGTTCAGTCATCTTGAGAGAAATAAAAAATTCCGATGAACACTTATAACACCAAGTTACTCAATACTGTAATGACTTGATCCTGTCCGATCAAAAAGAGGGTAGCGTCTAAAGACAAATTCTTTATTTACAGCCTTATATACATAAGAACAACTCGTTCTCATCTAGGTTAATAGGATTGATAATATTTACATCTCATTTAACAGTTATACATGAACCGTTCCTCGATTAATTTCGAGAAACCTTCTCACAAGAAACCTTAACAAGCTGTTAGCTCATCAGGCTACTACAGTGGTAACTCAAGGGATTATCATAGAGCTGATCTTAAATCGGAAGCTCGAATCACATGATGCTTCTCTCATCTCCTAGACTCAACATAATAGACTCCGCATTGGTCACACTCGCTTAACTCACAAACATCTTTTATTAGGTGATTGTGCTCCTTTTTGTTCCAAATGCCAAATAAATTTAACAGTTTTTCGTATTTTAATAGAATGTCCTGATTTTAATCTTCATCGTTTACATCATTTTAACTCCTCATCGCTGGATATGCGATCGTTATTGGGGGGGGGGATCCTCACCGGAACCTTTTAAAATTTTTGAGAGAAATTGTGTTCTACCATTTTATTTAAATATCTATATTTGTCTGACACATCATTCTATTGATTCAGAACTTTTAATCTACTTTTATGTACCTTTTTTTTACTGAACACCTGTTGAATTTTAATGATTTTGCTTCTTATTGACCATATGCATGGCGCAACATGGCTTTTTCTGGCTCTTGTGCTATTAAAACCAAAATTCCAATCCAATCCTCACCTCCTTCAAAACGACGATCCTCCAAAGAAACTCTGAAGGCTCTCTCGGACTCTCAAGCAGATTTCTTCTGACTATCTCTCTCTCAGATCCTCGTCACTTGGATCGCTTCTCTTAGCTCTCCTCCAAAATCTTGCATTTTATCTCCTGTCAAAACTCCGCCTCTCATTTTCTCATTGGTGCACTTGAGATCCCGATTACCCAATAGTTATTCAGAAATATTCCCAGTGGTCTCCCGCTAACCGTGTGAATGTTCGTTAATGGTCCATCTTCATAGCTGACCTTCCGCAATAAGGAAAGATTTACATCCGAAGAGTTTGACACTCTTCCCCTTTTAAGATACGATTTATTTCGTTGGAAGGATGAAAAATGCTTGTGTGAGTCATTAATTGGACTCGACGTTATGTCCAAATGTCCCCAATAAGAGGAAGAATTACCCATTTGGCATGTCTGGAACAATTACAAAGTGAGAGGGTCACGCAGTTTGACCGTAAAGGCTAACTAACAAGTGTGAGAATCGAAGAACGTTACAACGGTCAAACAAGTGTCTCAAAGCGAGGGAGATGGATATTTACAATACCCAGCAATCTGCACCTGATATACTCGAATCCGGAGAAAAATTCAAGCATGCGCATGAAGTAGCCTTCTTCCGCTGTGCTGAGTGACGCCGCTCTAACATTATTACCGCACGCAGGAAAATTCAAGGTCGAAAACTTTTTAAACAGCCCTCATATGTGCAAAACACTATGATTATTTTACAACCTGAATAATGAAGTATGAGCTTTATTAGTCTTGTGTTTTTATCCCAAAACTTATTGCAACCGTTTCATCAAGATTCATTTACACGATGACAATGTATCGATATTTATCGATATTTAATTTCAAAAAGAACTCGAAGAGCTTCGAATAATTAAGCCGTAAGCCATCCTAAAATTGAATTGCACCCAAAGCCTCCCTAAGCAGGAAACCAAGTTAAATCGATCCTTAATAACGCGACTTAATCAAGATTAAAGAAACGCAAATAGTTAAAACTTCGTGTCAAATCTAAGTCGCTCGGCGTAACTAGGGGGGAATTTTGGTAATCTCCTTTAAACTGATCTCGTGGTAATCGGCGGACATTAAGGGAGGCGAAATATAACACTTTGAAAGGTTTAATCAGAGGATGGAAATAGTTAAATATTCTTAACTAAGGCAGCTTTAATTTTGGCTTATCAGTAATCGCGAGTCATAAACTTACTTAAAAATATTATTTTGTTTAAAGTAAAGGAGATTAGGTTCACAGTTACTTTCATAATTATGTACAATTTTAGATACATTTACTAGTGAGTTATTCAAATAAAAATTAATTTTCTCTCTTATAAATAACAGTGCGTGTACAGCAGATGGTATATTACTTTATTTTATGGTAGAATTTTCCTATAAAGCCTTCAAATCGAATGTGCATTTTATATATCTTTCTTTTGATCGCAAGAAACCAAAATCTAGCATAGAACTGCAATATTAATAACAAATCTTCATATCTAATTTTCTCTATAAAAATTATTGTCTTATTATTAGCATGACGTTTTCATACACATAAATATGCTGAGTGGTAACACTTCGTTGGATTCGGCTCTAAACTTCTGTGCTAAGTTCTGTGATCGAATCTGTGCCTTAAATACTAAAACTGTGTCCTAAATTTTAACCAAGCGCCTTTTGAAGCTATAGTGTTTCTCTAAGACATCTATTTACTTGTTCTAATGCAGACATTCATCTGTAGATAATTTCTGCAGATTTATATAGTTACGGATAATTCTCAACCAAGAACGATGCGAATGTGCAGACATTATTGTCTAGGAAAACGTGTATAAAATATAAAATACACAAGCTACGAATTCACAGCGAATTAACAATACTTAATCCGCTAATTTCGTGTTTACACTGAAGATATAAAATGCACGTCAGTGAGAGAAAAGACGCTCTCTCAAGCTAAGCCAACCAACACAACTCGTTGTCTGAACTGAACTGATTCCCCACCTTTAAGGCACATCTTACATAGCATCCCACTAAAGTGGGCGGGGCAACTGGGAAAGCGCTTGCTAGTTCCAGACAACAGTGGAACTTTCTATAAGAACAAATTTTTATTTATTGGCTTCTACTACACATTTTAGCGTGTAGTAAAAACCGTTGGTGACCTCATTATATTGTCAACATACCTACATTGCTAAATTAGTCAAATATTTACAATCTTCTGTTTGTAAATCTTCGTAGAACGGTCTTTTCCCGTTGACACGCTATTCCTTTTAATTATAATAAATGGAATATATTATAATTAAATGGATATATTGATAATTAAACTATTTATAAATATTTACACAAAAAATCATACATAATTACCGCTAATTTTCACAAAAATTCATACATAATTACCTCAAATTTATACAAAAATTCATACATTATTAACTCTAATTTACACAAAATTCATAACAAAATCTACGATATAAATCTATAGAAAATTTTAAAAATAATAAAATTATATTTATCTTTAAAATAATTCAAAATCAAACGAAAAATTAGACCTTTTTATCTTTGCTACATTTTTAATAATTAACTCCCTATGAAATTTATAAATCTATACGATATCTGATTAAGTGTAAAGACTTCGTACCAAATTTTATTCAGCTAACTTTTTGCATTTTTTGGTTTTAGTGTTTCTTTGTTCTAAGACGGAACGAATCCATTCTTATATAATTTTTACGGATTTATCATTCTAAATTCAAAAAATCCACAAATTTGGTGTAAAGATTTCAAACCAAATTTTAGCCATTCAGCTTTTTGAGTTTTGTAATTATCGTGTTTACTTGCTCTAAGACAGACTAGATAAATTTATAGATTTTTTTTCGTTTATTATATATATAACTTTCAAAATCTGATAAAAATCTATAAATTTGGTGTAAAGATCTCATACCAAATTTTATCCATTTGGCATTTTGATTTTGTAGATATCGTGTCTATTAGCTCTTAGACGGACCTAATCTATCCATAAATAATTTATATCGTTCAAAATCGGATAAAAAAAAGTCTACAAATTTGAAGTGAAGACCTTAAAACAAATTTTTATACATTTAACTTAAAACCTTGTTGTGTTATTATAATCTCAGACAGACAAACAGAAATAATTCCAAAAATAAGTTTTTGAAAGTGTCTAAAATATAGTAATTAATCAAAATCTCAATTTAAACTTTGTTTTTGACAATAAAAATATTTTCTTTTTATTTATATCCTGTACAAATAAGTAAAAATCTTAATTAAACTCACAAAAAAATCAAACGTCATCAAGCTCTGGTTTTGAAAAGCAAATCTACCACAAACTTTCTAGCACATCAGAAATGCTGTTTTTATCTAGTAATCCTGAAGCAGTTACAAATTATCACCTTAACACTCATGCATATTAAGTAATTAATGAAACGAATACACACAAAACTTTTGTTGTTTGTCGCGTGCTCATTCGTATCATTTGTGTTAACAACACTCTCCGCTACTTCACCCATGCAAATGACATTAACCGGAGATCCTTTCTTACCTTCAGATTTAATTAGTAGCGTTTCCTGGGATCTGCTCCGTAATTATAAGATTCCGTTGTAATTTGTTATTTCAAATGAAATTAGCTGAGACAGCATTAATCTGCTCATGTTTACAGCACCATCACTTGGAGGGGGGGGGGTTGACCAGTTATTTTTAAGAATTGTACGCCATATATGAGGGCGTCTCTCTGATTTAGTTACTAGATATGATATATCATTTTAAATGGACTTAAGGGTTGTTTCCTCATTATTCTATATTTCTATAACATATTTAATTTAAATTATTCCACCGATTTAGAATTTTAGACATACGTTGCAGCTTCTGTTTTAATGAGGATAATTTTTTATCTCTTACATATATTTACTATATTAGTCTTATAAATTTCTTTCGAGTCGATATTATGCAGTTTTGATGTAATTTTTTGAAAACATTCGAGGCATGACTGAAGTACGGGGCAGTTATCCCGAGCCCCTAAATAAATGAGGGGGCCCCAAAATCGAATAGAATTTATTTTACGTTTCATACTTTAAAGAATGTTCTTCATTACTAAAGTAGTAAAGCAGAGGGGGCTCAAAGAAGTTTTTCCCCGGGCCCCAACTAGGCAAAGTCGGTCCCTGACAACATTTCAGACATTTGCTTCTATCTTCTGATGTATTGGCTTTCCTTCGTCAGTGCTTGTTTTTTCAATAATCAAACCTAAATATGTTTTGGAAGTTCCGAAGGGGCAAATGACAACCATACTGAAAATGCGTCCTATGATTTGATTTGTTTGTAATAGAAAGGGTGCAAAAGTTGGGCTTAAAGTTTTAAATGTGCATTTACAGTAGGATGATTTACTTCGTTTGTGAGAGAAAGAGTATAAAAGCCGAATTTAAATACAAACATTTATAAAAATATTTGTATTCGTTCTTGAAATATCTCAGCCCTTGAAATACTTATATTCTGGGGCGAGAATCGAGCAGTTTAGGCTTATTTAACGTATAAACGGCATTTTCAGAGATTTGCCAACGTGGTACTTGCCAAATCTCATCAATTAAAATAAAAACACTGTCGTCGATGTTTGCAACACGCTGCACATGCTTGAACTTTCAACTCCAATTAGGGAAAAGCAAATACATGAGTTTTCTGCACCAGTTGGGGTAATTCTATAGAGATTAAAAATTTTGATTTCCTATATTCTGTTTTTTTTTTTTTTTTTTTTTTTTTTTCAATTCGAAAGTATTTCCGAATGAATTCGAAAAATCGCTTAATTATCAATGCTTGATTTTAAATGCTTCAAGCATTAAGAAAATAAACAGAATCGTTTGAAATAATAGATCGAAAACAGGTTATGCTTAACCTCATTAGCGTACGGAAAAACAAAAAGATTTTTGGCGGAAAAGTAAAAAAAGCGTCGTTTTTACTATTTTCACCGCAATTTTTCCGTTTTTTTCTCTCTATAAGAACTTTCCTAGTGTCTTAACGAAAATATTTTAAAAATAGCCGGATTGTTCAAGCCGTTCTCGAATTTTGCGCTTAGCAACACATTTGGCGATTCATTTTTATTTATATCGATTACAACAATTTTTCGCCAAAAGTATTGAAAAACTTATGGCACGCTTCGATAAATATTTAAGTTACGAATGTATATGAATCGGCAAATAGATTTTTGATGAAACTTTAAGATACGTATAAAATTATTGCATAACCAATCCTATTATGATTTTTATGCAGTCCATCCTATTCCGGGTCATCTCCCGTTTAGCTATAAATTATTTACAGGGATATAATCAGCACTCAGCAACAAATTGGAGGGCTGAATGGAATTATAAAATGAAATTTAAATTAATTGAGTTGTTTCTTCCTTGACCTGATCAATGATGCCTCCACAAGTTTTTATTCTAAGGAATGTTAATGTGATTCAGTGATACAACGTAGCCCCCGTATGTTATTGAAATGGTATCGTGACTAGCGTAAATTAGATAATTCATACAAATGTATTCCTCAGTCACAACAGGTCCGTCTTTACTGCCCGAGATCTGTGCATTGCATATTCAAAAGGTTTTTTTTTCCTTTCTTTTTTCGGTTTGGGTGTGTCATGTTTCCTGCTGTGTGCGAGCTTCCATATTCTTTTTATGAAGACATCCGTTAATTGCAACCCAACTTCAGATTTGCAATTTTGGAAATCATTAGATGAACCTGAAGAATCCATATGTTATTTTGACATCGGAATAAATAATAATTGAATACGTTTGATATAAATGTAGAGGTCTTCAATTCCGTCAGTTGAATCATTTTAAGTTTGGTTTTAATGAGTATTCTTTAGCGGTGTTAAAATACAAATTTCTTGGGGAAACAGAAGTTAGAATTAGTGATTTGCAATACATAAGAATTTTAATGTAGTACAAGCAAAATATAACTACAATATATACATTTGAAGAAATATGCAAGTTTTATGAAATACCATAAAGAAAAATTGCGTTGATGTTTGTTCTAAAACTATTCTTTAATAATAATTTCAATTTAGTTAGTATGTGTATTAGAATATAATGTATAGTGAATTGGAATAAATAGTCCTATTTTCCACAGCAAATTGAAACAAAATAATTTAAAATTAAAAAATTCCGAACTCTGCGTAATGTTCATATGGTTTAAAAATAGTATGTTGAATTAAATATATTACTACTGTTAAAGCTGGCATCCTGGCACAGAGGTAGCACGTCTTCCTCGTGATCTGGGCTCCCCGGGTTTGAATCCAGATTAGGACATGGTTGTTCTTCTGTGTGCTATCTGTGAGGTTCTGAATGTGCCCCCCTGTAAAAATGGGCTGTGCAAGCGAATGAGATGACAGTGTAGCGAAGTCGTACTCTTGGCCCTGATTTGGGGCTACTTCAAAAACAAGAGAATCTCATTCGGCTTAAATTCCCTGACGGTCTTTAGTGCCTTGTCCATGGCAAGTGCCATTAGTAACAACAACCACGAATAATTACTAAAATATTAACATCAATGATAGTTTAGTTTTTATCCATATCAAAATTGGACTTAAAATGTTAGCATATTTATTTTTAACTTATAAAATTAGAAATTTCCTGACGCCTTTGACTGCAAAAAATATGTGTTTTGTACTGTAGTATTTGGGTTTGAGAGTAAAATGAATATTATGAGATTTTATGGTAATGGCAAATTTCTTAAAATGGAAGTAAACATATCCTGTAATTAAAAAAAACTTAGTTATAATTTCTTCTTTTAGAAAATTGTCCCTTAGATTTTTTAAAAAGTACCATTGCTATTTAAGTTTTTAAGTATAGTAAATGTTAAAGTAGTATACTATACCATTAATGAACTAAAAAAAATTTCCCTTCCGGCAAACGGTATGATGCTTACTATCTCATATATTGGGATAGTGTTTTTTTTATAATCACCCTGTACATAAAACCACAATCCCTTTTTCTTTTGACTTGCCTTATACGTCTTATACTCCAATGTTTATATCTCCACTATAAGTTGAAATCAGTAACTAGAATTAAAACCGTAGATCAAAACATATTATAAAATTCTAGTGCATTAAGCATATAATATAGGTAAAAGCTCCAAATATTATCTTTCTTGCTGGAACTAGCCCATTGCTCTCCAAAAGAGAGACGCGTTAAACAATCCTTGAACCAGCTTTCCTGAAAAGATTTGTCCCATTAATAACAAACCTCTGAGTGTCTCATAATCATAAAACCCCCCTTCGAACTATCTGAAGTGACCTCTGCAAACATGCGAAGGCGATTCCTCTATGAGTTACTGCATTCGGTATTATTATTGACCAACTAAGCCTATCCCCAGTGAGGCTATCGCGATTTACAAATGCACCTGTACGAAGCAAACGATATCATCAACTTCAACAGAGGGGTCAGTTAGCTCTGGGGTCTATGGCGTGCGTTTCCCGACCTGACTTCTGACCCACCGTGCATATCATTAACATTAAACGTGCCGGCTAACACGCGAGGTTTAAGTTAATACCCACCATTCCTATTCTACTGCACTGGGCAAACGACTGGACGTTTGCAAAAGCATTTGGTGGGGGTGTACCTCGGGGTGGCGTTTAGCACGGAAACTTAACTTGAACCGTGTTCACGTATTTCCGCATGTTGCGTTTTGATGGTGCTGGAGAGGGGAGGAGGTAAGAAAGGTATTGTGGGAATCGAGAGGGGGTTGCTTTGTGGAGGATGGGTCTGTGGGGACTGGTCGGTGGTATAATGGTGGCGTGGGTTTCTTGGTAGTCACGTTACCGACTTTCTATAAAGGCGTTGTATTTAATTAAGGATGCTGATTATGCAATGGGCCACCATGCTTCTTGTGAACCTAATGGCATTTTACGAAAAGGAATGGCTTTGGTGCCTGGAGTTTTGGAATTTATTAATGAAAGAAGTTGCTAATTCTTCTGTCAAAATATATTTGGTTTCCTGTTGGTATTTTTAACATAATTAGAAATAATAGCATTTTTATGAAAAGATTAAATATCGCATGCATATACTAAAAAGATATTTTACCATAAAAGATCTTGTATTGTTAAATTTTGGATTGTTTCCTGAAAAAAAACCCATCGCCATCTTCTGATTAAATAATATTTAATCTATTTGGATTAGTGTAAATGATCGGAGTAAATATTTTTTTAGGGTTGGGATAAAGCTTCATTTTAAACCAGCGAGTGTACTGACCTACCGTCAGGAGAAAAACCCTGAACATGGTTGCCGTAAGTAGACGATCTAAGTAAGGAGGGAAGTAGGCATTAAAACAGGACACAACATTTGGCTGACTAAGCGCGCTTCATCCGTCAAAAAATTCATTTTGCTTTTTCCCACTTTTAAATGTACTCATCGTATAAAACAAATCTACTGTGTAATTAAAACATAGAGGCAGGTTCTCATTCATAGATGAGATCAAAGATTGACGGAACAAAACAAGAAATAGAATTGATGAGAAAAATCACAAAATACGAGCGTAAGGCATGGACTGAAGCACAAAGGAAAATAAGGCTTCTAATCGACGATTCTTCTAACGATAATGGTTCTTCAAACCGGTTCTTTTGGCACCAAATGAAATGCAACCCTTTCCTTCACCCCCAAAATGTAATAGAATATCCCGTTTCCAAGGCGACGGATTCTTACTTTTAGGGTTACCAGGGTTTTTCTACTGACGGTAGGACAGTAATTTTCGCTAAACTTTCTATCGTATTTTCTAAAAAAAACCTTTATCCCTTATTTTCCATTTAAAAGTATAAACCTTGGATAAAGCCTCGAGAAACTTATATAAAATTGGGGTCGGATAATTATGAAATATGAATTTTTTTTCATCAATCTGCCATATTTCCTAGCTCAATCACGTGAATATATATTTTGGACGCCTTTTTTATTGCACGATTGACAACAAAATTTAACATAAAACCACAGTTGTGTATTCACAAGATTAACATATTAACATGATTTAAGTATTTCATTTTGGGTACTTAAGTATTAGACCGTCTTCGCCAACGGTCGTCAATGGTTCAGTGCCTCATTGGCGACGGATTTAAATTTGGCGATAAAGATCAACGGATTATATCATTGCGAGATGGCAGTTAAGCAACTCATTGGTGACAACTTCAAATTTGGCGATAAAGTTGAACGGTCTAATACGTAAGTACAACTCATAAATGCTTTTTGTAGTAACTGCATTTATAAGTTGTAAACATTTGAAAATAATGAATGATAGACGGTCAACCGTTGATAGATTTCTCTCAAAATTCGATAAATATCCATATTTTAGAATGCTAAACCTATGTACTAGTTTTTACTTACCCACTTCTTTGCATTTTGTGACTGTCAAGTTCGCTCTTTCTCAACGGCCTGAAAGACACACTTTCTCAGAATAGATTTCATGCAAAATTTGATACAAATCTACAGATTTGAACAAATTCTATATATTGAATTTCAACCATCTGATTGAAAGCGTTTATGTTCTATCGAGTTCACAGACACGGACAGACAGAAGGACATCATGGAAAAAGTGTATGTTTTCGAACTTGTAGAGGAGTGGAGATTCTTCAGAATCTCAAGTTCGAATTTTTTGACGATTTGAATACTTTCTTACATACTTCAAAAAAGTAAGAGATAATAGATTATACAATAAAACTAATGATTTTTAACTTCATATCATTATTATTCTACGATGCTTTGTGGATTACAATGCTTCCACTATAATTCCTATATAAGAAAGTAAATTAGAAGAATATAATATGTTCAATTTTGGTATAAATGATAGAAAAGTAGATGTATCTAAGTAATCTGAAGGTTGTATAAACTCATATAAAGAAGCTTCTGTGGATATTGATAATTATAAAATATAGATGCCACTTACTTTTACTATCATGTTCAGAGATTTCATTCTTTATAAAGTCTGATGGTCGAGTGCCTCTGTTCAAATGTTTGGTCAGTTTTTGAAGTGAAAAGATCTGAAACATCAAAATCCAATCAAGTGATCTTTGGAAAGATCTCCGGATTTCTCTTCAAGGAATTTTAATAGATTTTAAACTTATAAAAGTATCATAATTTTAGCAGATTTTTTGCGGTAAAAAAGGACAACTCAATTTTCTTTTTCAATGAGTAGTATAATTTGTATATCGGCAGAAATAACGTCACGTGTCTGTTTACATCACAGCATGACAGCATCAAGAGAGTTTCTTATCTTTATAATTGTACTAAGAGATTTTAATAGGGATTTCTTTGGTATATGTCGACCTAGTTGAGAGAATCATAAGGTATTTTTGTAAGGAATCTGCAGGCGTTAGGGATTTTTCTTTTCGCGAAGAGGGTGAAACTGGAAGGAATTTTTTTATAGCGCGTGTAAGAAATTAAATTTAAAAAAAAACTTGGTATTTGGATCAGGAATTAAGAGAAAATTTTCGAACAAAGTAAAAACGTGCTAATTTAAAATAAAAAATAAATAGGTAATTAATTATTATTCAAATTAAATATACAATACATAATTATTTTAAAATATAGAATTTTTTTTCTCAAATCAAACTAAATTATTTTTTATTGATTATAAAATTACAAAAATCGTGAATTTCATCCAAAGTACCATCAATAATTCTAAGCTTTTCAATTTAATCAGGTGTATAAAAAAAAGTATTCTTAGTGTACTTTTTGTCCTTTGCCCTATTTTTTCATACACGCATATCCGACAATCGGACTCAATACTCGTATAATATTTCATCTCGGATCAAAGTTCAGGCTAACATGGGTGCGACTCATCTTTTTCGCTACTTATTTGTAGAAAGACACCCTCTAATTTTGAGTGCAAATAGCTTATCAACCATCTTGCGGTGATCAGAACTATCTCATTAAGCGACAGGAAATCCATTGCATAACGTAGGAGGGTGTGTCAATGTATTATACTTCCACTGAAAAAAAATAAGCCCGAGATCATAATCTGTAGTAATTTTATTAACGGGAACCGAATTGAATTCCCGCTAAAAAAACCATACCTTTAGGCTGATAGGTTGGTGGAGCTTTCTGGTTGTAAATTCGTTGACTTTTTTATTTGTGTTCAGTCACTATGGCAACTGGGCGTGGTTATGGTGGCTCAACGTCATCAATCACATGGTATCCGTTCTTTGACTTACTGCGAGTGATTGGTCAGATGAATTTGATCGATAAGTATCATTCATTTTTACAGAAATGGTGAGTGATTGAAATATTCTGAGTATTCTAATGAAATCGTGCAATTCGGAGTCATGCAACCCTAATTTGAAGTTGCGCATTGATTGTTGACCAAGATTGCTGTCTTGGTGGGTACCTTCATACTAAGCATACAATGTAGCTGGATTTTTGGTTGCAAAAATTGGATGAAATAATTGCATCAAAGTATTTTAAGTAATCTGTGGTACAAAAAATAGCTAACTTTTTAATTATTCCCATTTAGTTTTTTTTTTATTTATTGATTTATTATTTTTTTATTATTTCTAATTACAATAAAAAAAAACGTTTTTGCTCTCGGAAGAATTTGGATACCAAATTTGGTTACTGAAAAATATTGTGATCTGTAGTAAAAAAAGCTTTCTTTTTAACTAAAGGACTTAGTTGTTGTTCTCGTGTTCATGAATCTGCAGTGACATCAAATTATACCAAAAGTCCTGATCACAGCCGCTGCAAAAAAAAAAAAGGGTTTAGTTTTATTATTAATTGAATTTCGAGACAAAATTCCAAAAAAAGCAGATTTTTGAGCTCTGAAAAATGCATAAAACAAATGTGGTTACTATAAATATTGCCATGTGTAGTAAAAAAACCGTTTCTTTTAAAATAATCTTTGAGTTTTTTTGATAAATCGAATTTTTTATTAAAATTTAGAAAATAAGAGGCTCGTTTTTCTACTATAAAGAATATGCATCACTAATGTGATTACTTTTGGCCATTTGGTCTAAAGTAATCACAGTGATGCGTGTTAGCATAAAATACTTTAGATAGTACCGGTTTTTTAATTTTGTTTTTTTATTTGCTTATTTGTTTTTTTTGTTTAATATTATTAAAATCTTACTATAAGGAATTCTAAATGAAAAATTTAAAGAAAAATTACTGAATGAATTTTCAATTTTGTTTATTAATACATCTGTGCATGAATACTACAATAGATAAAATATAATCGTGTATATTTTATACAAGATATTGCTTGGAATCCATGATTACATTGAAGTGATATGCATTAGTCATTAGCGCCTATGAAAAATAATGCAAAAATATCTGATAAATCATTTCTATTTAATGCTTGGTGCTTTTTTAAGTTGATTTTTTTTAAATTATAGTTTCGAATTTTTTTTTGGAGGGGGAATAAGTTAAAAATCCTGGAAAGGTCTGTTTCTTTATCTTAAAATTCAAGGAGTAACCTTTTCAGTAACTCTTAATTTTTTAAAAAAAATTTTCAATGGTTTTTATTATTCTAACAATTGATTTTCGTTATTGTCTTGAAAGATATTGATCACTGTATTTTGGGTGCTCCATTCTTATCATCTTGAAACAATGATAACTATAGCCATAAAAATATAGCATTCTCTGCTTAACTTGTTCAGAATTTGATTTCTAACTTTAGCATAAATTTGCGGATAACATTAAACATTTCTAATTTTTTTTCATCATTATCACGTCAAAACATGATGTTATTTTGTAAATGAACGTCAATAAAAATCCGTAGGCGAAAAATTAAAATTTTATTATTTGCACGAGCACCTAAAAAAATCAGTTTTTAATAACGTGTTACCATCACTTTTACAAAAGCTCTGATTTTTAAAAAAATAAGTTAATGACTACTACAAGTAAAACCTAGAAAAATGCCCTTTTGAGCACGTGATTATATGAAATGAAATAAATAGGAAATGAAATATTTTTTTAAACACTCAATGCGAGACAAATTTTTTGTGTGAATCGTTTGCAATACTACAGTGACTCATTCGATGAAACGATTAAATCGAATAAAAATATAATTTAACTTGAACGAGCACGTGGTGCTTGGCCGTTCAAGAAATGATGTTCTGACATAATCCTTTGAAAAAGGCATAGAAGATTTCATTTTAATCTTTATTTCAATATTCATGCGATATAGAGAATTTTTTTAAAATTAAAAATGATAAAAATAATATTTGTATGGGGATTTTTTCAGAAATTATCAATGGGAAAACGTAAAAGGATTTTAATCCCATTTCATCTCACTTAGACAGTAGCATTTATTAACAACTCAATGAATCCTTTTAAATACTAAGGAGCATATATATATTAAATTTCGCAGAAATCCGTTGAAGGACGTGGAATTGTATCAATTTCAAGCAAACAAGCAAACATTAATTTATATATCTATAGATAAAAGCTAACATATCCTCATCACGTACATTTTAAATAGCTTCCTGTCAGATCTTAAAAGATAAATTCAAGACTCCCCTTGATAAATTAAAAGCTTCTGCTTTTAAATATCCTTGAATGATATCCACTTCGCGTCAAGACCTTCAAAAATGAGAAAGAAGACGAGACCTAAATTAATTTCCTAATTTAATTTCACAGATAAATTGTTTTCTTAAACTCGCTGACGTGGAAAGGTTTGTCCATTGATAAAAACAGAAGGAGGAGAAAAATTCCAATTCTTAAATTAGCCATCTTAATGAATTTAGGAAAAATCGTTAATTGCGTTGTAGGTGTGTTCCAGTGAAGTGCCACACTGTACAAGAAGGAGTTGGTAATGAAATTTATCCAACATAATGACTTTTGTTTCACTCTTCCGCTAAGAGACGTCAACGTCGGAAAAAAAAGTCAATGGAATCATTAACGTCGTCCATTTCCTTAATTTAATTGGTGAATTCATTAAAGATGATTCTTCCATTTTGCTCTAATGCTTTTACATCAAAAATGGGTGACTATTGTTTGTATTTCTTAGAAAAATTCCTATATTATATACAATGAATTCTATTTAATTTAATTTAATGTAATTGTAGTTGAAGTAATGAATTTAATTTATACTGGAACTTTCAAGATTAGAGCTTTTGTTTCCTTTTTGAAATCGGTTGAATAAATTGTTATTCCATTTTAACCTTCTCGCGAAGACACTATTTTAAACTGTTCGTCTTGAATTTTTTACTCTTTTTTGCATGTTTGCTTTTTTTAAAAAATAAATCAGAGTGATTGAACTCATCCTCTAAATAAAAGGAAAAATATTTGAAAAATCTTAATATCAATATATAATGTAAAATAATTAACTAATAGTGTGATGGAAATATTCATCATCACACAAATTTACATGATAACCACAATACAAAATCTGCAATGTTCTCTTTTAGATATCTCCATTCAATATCATTGTTATTAGGGTAAAAAATCTCAAATTAGGTATTAAAAAATATTCCAGAAATCAAACATTTTTTCCAACCACAACAAACAGCGGATCGATAAGTTCAACCTCGCCATAATGATTGTGATATTTGATTTTTTTTATTTTGTCAGAACATGATATTGTTTTGGGAGTGAAGTTTTCTGGCGCCAAAAAATAAATAAATAAAATAAAATAAAATAAAATAATAATCCAAAAAATTAATAGGCAAAAAATTAATATTTTATTATCTGCACGAGCATTACAAAAAAAATCAGCTCTTAATAACGCGTTGCCGTTGCTTTTACGAAAGCTCTGATTTTTTTAAAAAATAAGTTAATGACTACAGCAATTAAAACCTAGAAAAATGTCATTTGGAGCACGTGATTATATGAAATGAGATATTGTTTTAAAACAATCAATGCGAGACAGAGTTTTTTTGAATCGTTCGCAATACTAAAGTGACTCATTCAATGAAACGATTAAAATGAAAAAAAAAAATATATAATTTAACCTGCACGAGCGAGTGGTGTTTGGCAGCTCAAGAAATGATGTTCTAACATGATACATTGAAATATGCAAAGCAGATTGAAATAAAACAATGATAGTTACGTTCCCTATTACCCAATATTCATGAGAAAAAACCTACTAGCAACAACAACAACTTGTTTTTGGTACAATTTTTTTGTTTAATAAATGTTACGATATAAATTTCATCATCATGTAAAGAAGAGTTAAAAAGCAAATAATTCGTATTTATATGTATGTTATTACCCGCGACTTCGTGCATGTGGACATTTTGATGTGTATGTATGAGAGAGAACTGGAGGTTTAATCACAATGTAAAATGTTATCAAACCGTATCATTATGGTGCTGTTGAAAATAATTTTCGCCAAAAAAAAATAGTTTGTCGCCAAATTTTAGAGAAACGGCCGAACATAGCGCGAACGACTGCAATAGCGTTTCCAATCGTGAGGTTTCGATGAACGCTGCAGCAAATTAACGGAAATATAGAAAAAAAACCAATAAATGCAGAAAAATGAAATACACGCAAACAAATTTAATCGAAAATAATGAAACTAAGCTAAAGGAATACGTACTGTGTGTGGGGGGAAATCAAGAGAAATGAGCAGGAAAGATTACAATAACATAAGAAATTGATGGCAATGCAAACCCAAACAGAGCGTTACCAAGAATTTACCAACCTCGCAAAACCCCAAATTGTTGTATATCAAAGATTAGCTCACAGAACAACCTAACAACCTAAATCCTATTTACTTGCAGAGTATACCTGAAACAAAACAAAACCGCAAACTAAATATTCAAAATCGTTTTGCTGATTAGTCTGGCCAAAACAAAATCATATTAAGATCATATTGCGCATGCCAATTCAAACCAAATTGAACAATTCAAATACGGGAATTTTCTACGTCAGTTGGGGTAATACGAATAAGAAATTTTTTATTTCCTTTATTATGTTTTATTTTTGGTTTTTCTCCGTTACACGGGTGCAAGAGAAAAATCGTCAAATAATGTAGAATTCCGCCAAATTTCTCTCAGCGATTTTTCTTTTGTGTTCGGCTAACGGAAAAGTACCTTTATTTTAATTCAAAAGTACTTCAGAATGAATAAGAAAGATCGACTAATTAGCAATGTTTAATTTTAAAATTCATCAAATACTAAGAAACTAAACAGAATCGTTAGAAATAACCTGTCGAAAACATGTTAAGCCTTACTCATTTGGCGGTGGGGAAATGACGATTTTTGGTGAGAAAGTTATTTTTTAATTAATAAAAAATGAAACATTCAATTAACCTTAATAAATAGTAGCCTATGTTCTATTCTAGATTATAATTTATTTCATTCAATTTCATTCAGCCATTCTAGCTTATTGACTAACATCATCCGTTCATCCTTAAAGATTTCACATCTATAATAGCATTATAGATATATTTTTAAATTTCAGCGATGCCATTGAAGATTTCTGAGACATAAATGCGAAAGTATTAGATCCATCCTTTTTTGAACTTTCTAAATAGTTTTTCTAATCTGAAAGCTATAAAAAACCTTACATTAAGCTATCTGAACAGTGCAACAAGCATATAAGGTAAATGAATGACCTTTGTCGTAGCAACTAAGATGGGAGATTATTACTGGCTACAGTTCAACGTCTCCCGTGTCCTGTTTTAAAGTGGAAGTAACTCGATCTTACAATGTTATCAGCCCCTCTAACAGGTAAAAACAAACACAGAATTCTATCTGAACCTCTCACCTGTGGGGAAAGCTGTAAGATAAAACTAATAGTGTAATTTTATCTTACAGCTGTGAGAATTTTTTAAATTTTCCTCTAAGAACTTTTAATTCCGGTTCTCTCTTTGTTGTCGTTGTTCTCTCTTGTTAGCTACCTCTGTGCCAGAAAGCCGGCGTCTCTCTCTCTCTCCATCTCTCTCTCTCTCTCTCTCTGATAACTAGGATGACACGGTTACTTCAAACATACACCATGGCGATTGACCATCATGGTAGGATTAACAATCGGTAAAAAAAGTCGTGGTTACCTAGTGGTAATATCTTGTTCTCAGAGTTGCAAGATTCCTGCTTCAAAATCCTATTCCATTAAATGACGGTCATGCTAGCCTGGTGCACGTTAAGTCTGACGTTCTTGGGTCATACCTGCTCTTGTTGATGTGATGCGAAAATGTGAAAAGGGATGGGGCTACCATCCCAGTTATTTCCCTCATCATCTGATAGAGGGCTGTCCCAAAATAGCGCTAGGGTTTTTTTTAATGGCGAATTCATAAATTAAACGTAAAAAGTCAATATGATTGACAGTTGTTATCAAATTGCTTTCCCAATTCCCAATCTGTCAATCCCAATGTAGAGATGGGAGATAATTATTGGTCTTCAGTGGTACAGAGGCTGGTACCCCGTTGACCTGGTGGTAAGACAGGAAGGTTTCAGGATTGAGATCCAATTCCACCAAAGAATCGTCATGTAAGTGGGCCCGGTGTGCATGAAATTCATCGGGGCCAAACGTCCTCCAGCTGATGTGGTGTTTCAGTTATGGAGAGGGGAGTGACAGCGCAGATGTCTTCATCGTCATCTGATCATGGTTCAAAATTACGAGGTCCGTCCCAGAATAGCCCTAGTGTTGCTTTACAACAGGATGTAAATATAGTCAAATTAAACTGAACCGAAGTACAGGCTATCCACAGTTATCGAAAACATAGTGAATAATAATAAGAAATAAATTCTCTATTCGATTCAAAATCAATTTAAAAAATCGAATTAACCAGAAGATATCATCCAGAAAGAAAAATGAACTATTAAACTCATCCAAAACAAACCCCATCATAAGAGTTCTATATGTCGAGTATTTATGAGAAAGTGAAGTCACGGGAACTTAAATAAAACATGTTCTTGTCGGTCAGTGGTAGTAAGAGTTTTTTATTCATTTTCTGTTTTATGATAAAAGTAACCTCTTCAGGACCATGATCATGCAATTCTCCCTTCACGAGTCAAGAATATCATTCATGTATATCTCATCAATGACCGTGCAAAAATATATGATCCCAGTTTCAAATCGATTAATTTTAGACAAAAGATATTTTTTAATATATAAAAATACATCAAAAATTTATATTTTGTACAAATTAAGTTTTTAAATATATTTTGACAAAATATATATTTTAAATATACTATTTAAAAACCCAATATATCTTATAGGTTTCTTTATTTCACATAAAACAAATAGACAATCAAAAATAAATTTATTATTTAAGTTTTAAAAAAAGGATCTTATTAAAAATGTATAGCTTTAATATAACATAAAATAATCCAAATATTTCTAAAATGTTTTGTATTTTTATTCCGACAGGCGTAGAGAAAAAAAAGAAACTTCTTAGAAAACTGATTTTTCATCCTATAATTTCAAAAGAAAGGATGAAGAACATATTTAAGATATTTCCTCCCGTTTTCAATGCATAATAAATCTCAGATTCTAATACCGAGTTTGAAGTTATGACTCCCAAGATATTCATCACGAAAAAAATGTTGACCAATATTGAAGCCGAAAATATTGGCGTTGAAAAATGAAAAAAAAAAAAGTATGTTTTGATCTAGTCCCATAATTCTTTCTGGAGCAAAAGACTTTGCATCGTTGGTTGCCAACATTGGAAAATAAACTATGAATTTTAATGACATGTTAAAAAAATACTCATATTACGGTCTTTCAGAAATATTGTTTAATACTGGATATGTTTACGTTTTCAAAAATTCACATCATTTTTATTTTTTGAACTAGAAAGACGGAACTAAAACTTTTTGCTTCTTTTAAATATTTTTCCGTCTTTTATTATTAAATCGATAAATGTTATTTTTTTTTAAGAATTAAAAAATAAAAATTACTGTGAATATTTCTTTAGAGTTATGTTATATTTCAAAAAAGGGATCTGATTTTCATTTCATTGTTGCACTTTCTTCAGAATTTAACTATGAATAAAATACACTATAAATTTTAACGACATTTTAAAAATATAAATAAAAAATCCTTATATTACGGTCTTTCAGAAATATTGTTTCCACTAGATATTTTTACGTTTTCAGAAATTCCGCATCATTTTTATTTTTCGAACTAGAAAGACGGAACTAAAGCTTTTTGCTTCGATTAAATATTTTTTCGTCTATTATTATTAAATCGATAAATGTTATTTCTGTTTTTTT
>JAOUZG010011622.1:1050095-1077236 GCA_026289955.1 Argiope argentata | reverse complement strand
CTGCCCCGACAGACTTCGTACTGTCTCAAGTTATTGGGCTTTTGTAGCCTAATAACGTACGTACGTGTTTCACAGCACTTGGAAAATAAAAAGAATCGTTTAATACATAAATCCTTTCAAGAATAAAATAAACACATTAAGAGCTCTTAATGCCGCATTAATGTATATTAATAAAAATGGATCGCAAATATGCGTTGCTAAGCACAAAACTGGAGAACGGTTCGACCGATTCGGCTAATTTTTTTTAATATTTTCGTTAAGACACTAGGATGGTTCTTATGGAGAGAGAAAATGAAAAAACTGCGAGGAAAATAGTTAGAGAGACACTTTTCTTACTTTCCTGCCAAAAATCTTCATTTTCTTCCCCCACACCAACTGAAGAAAATAAAAAGTTGCGGCTAATGAAATAATATTGCAGTTATATGGCTGAATCAATTATTTAACATATGATTTAATTATCATATGATTAAATTATTTCCCCATTACTATTATGAATCAAGGTAGTTGGTATTTGCATATACAGTTTTAGACTTTATACAGATTCCCAGGTACAGTTGGAAATGTTTGAAGGGAATTCGAACGCAATTTTTATTTAGAATATCGATGACATTTGGATAAATGCGAGTACATTGTTAAAAGAAAATAGTCCGTAAAATACTCAAGTACTTCCTTCCGAAAAGTAATTCCTTTTTCTTTTTTTACTAAATATGTATTGCAAATTTATTGAAATAATTTAATTGAAAGTAAAAGGCTGTTGCTTCTCTAATTTTTGACTGAATTTAGATAGTTTTATTGAGTGCCAGTGCAAGTACTCTAATGTTTCACACATAAATGTCGTTTCTATTATCTTTAAACTATAATGCCGCACTCAGAGGAAATAATAGTGACACACACATCCTTCGTTTCTTTTTTTCCCTTCCTTTTTTTTCTGCAAGTCCTTTTTTTTCTATCTATATTTTTTTTCTTTATAACTTTTCTTCTTACAAACCCTTTTTTCCTTTTATTTATTTTTTCTTCGCTGCCTAGACTTTATTTTGAGCAGGAATAGATAAAATATCCATACAGACTAAACACCAAAAAAATTAATAAAAAAGAATCGTTTAATATATAAATCCTTTTAAGAATATCATTAAAACATTAAGGGCTCTTAATGTCGCATTTATAAAAAAAAAGAATTTTTATCTTTAAGAACAACAAAAAAACTTTACATCAGAACACAATCAATAGCAATATTAAAAAAATGAAACATCATCGAATAAAAACGAAGAAAATGATATTCACGTCCGTTGAGAAGAATGTTTTTAATCAGTATAATCAGCTGCATAAAAGCAACTATTTTCTTTCTTTTTTAAACACCCCGTTATCTATGAATG
Source organism: Argiope argentata (assembly GCA_026289955.1). Classification (NCBI taxonomy): domain Eukaryota; kingdom Metazoa; phylum Arthropoda; class Arachnida; order Araneae; family Araneidae; genus Argiope; species Argiope argentata. The sequence continues at coordinate 1,075,863 of JAOUZG010011622.1, read as the reverse complement.
AAAACCAACTGACTTCGCGTATTTCTTTCTAAACAAATCATAATTTATTACTTCCTGCTATCTGACTCGGTGTGGGGGAAGGAAATGAAGATTTTTGGCGGGAAAGTAAGAAAAGTGTCGTTTTAACTATTTTCCACGCAGTTTTTTAATTTTTTCTCTCCATAAGAACTATCCTCGTGTCTTAACGAAAATATTAAAATAAAAATTAGCCGAATCGGTCGAGCCGTTCTCCAGTTTTGCGCTTAGCAACGCATTTCGAGCTGCATTTTTATTAATATAGATAATATTAGTGTATTAGCCATTGTACCTGTGGTTACACCTGCTCTATTTGTTAATGAGAAAAATAAAAACACATTCGCAAATATTATGACGCCATTGCTTTGATTTATTAAACAGAAAAAACTTTCCCCGATCTTAAATTGAAATCGAAGTTAGAATTAATTATACTTAACCCGTATATATTTTCCTTATTTTATCATTTTCGGAATTTTGAGTGTCTACATTTTTAATTACTATCTATGTTCTGTAAAAGTTTAGGTTTCTATGATGTCAACATAGAAGGTTTTTTATTTTATTTTATTTATTTATTTATTTTAGAATTTTGCGTCATGTATAGCAATAAAAAAAGACGATTAGAAGTTGGAATTTTGAAGGTTGTCTTCTTAATAATGAATAACAAATATTTTGAGAATTATTAACACACACCGATTGTCGCTTAGTACAATTTTTATATACAGCTTTTAAAGAAATTTTAAGATTCTCAATCATAATTAAATGGAATGATTCCGATAAATGATATTTTTTCTCATATTTAGCGCCTATATATATAACAACTGTTTTGGGTTAATATAATTAGTCAATAAAGTAACTTTGAGACTCTAGGTTCATACCATTTACTTTAAAGATATTAAATTTTATTTTAAAAGATTAAAAAAGGGAAGAAAAGCTAGCATAATGGTTCTTTAGTCTCAGGCAATTGTTCCATGACTTAATACTTGATGCAATAATACATGTAAATATCTAAATATAATCTTTTTCTATAAGTAGAATTTCAACGATTATAAATTCATATAATGTGCTAAATAATTTGTGCGATCTAAAATAAGCGTGCGTTTTGCAGAATTATACCAACGCGCACATATATATTTACTCAGATAATATTTTTGATTTGAGTATAATACTCCATTTGTAGGTATGACTTCCAATCGCTATTATGATTTTGAAAAGATATAACGAGTAGGAGCTTTAAAATCCAATTGATCAAATATAACTATCGTAACTAGTAAGCAATTTGGAAGAGGTGAGTCTAAACAGCTGACAATATTTCTGTTTATCCTTTAAACCAACAATATATTAAAAAATTATAATCAATTCCTACTTAGGTCAACAAAGAAATTTTCTTTTATTAAATTAATTAAATTACAATTGCAATTAATATAAATATGTATATACATATGACAGAATCACAATATTAAGCGACAAAATACAAAGAGAATTTCTTCGAAATGTTCCATTCTCCTTCTCGACAAGTTATCTCAATCTTAAGATTAGATAGAAGAAATGACTGACTGAAACCGCAACTGATAGAAGAAGTTAACTGAAGGCAAAAATTTTTAGGAGAGAAATCGGAATTGAACTTAAAGCTTAAAATTTCTTCAGTATTATTTTTTGAGAAAAATCCTCCATTCTAACCACCAAGTCACAACTGCAAACTCACTCTTGAAAATCATTTGGATAAAACGTATATTTAAAGCAAAAATTTACCAAAAAATTATTTATTTTCCCAAGAACTGAATTTGCATTCTTTACCTTCACGTGAAAAATATTGAAATCCTTTCATATTAAATATTGAGCTACTGCCTGTTGATTTCAATATTCATGACAAACCGCTAAAACTATATTTAAAGTATTAAAATTTAATTAATGAGTTAATATTTGAATAAAGCTGCATTAAAATCAAATGTCAACCACTACAAGTTAAATAAATCACTTGAACTTGAGTGGATGTATAGAAGGTATTTTATTAACGATTGAAAATTTGAAGAAAGTATATGTTGTTGTTACTTATGGCACTTGCCTTGGACAAGCCCCGCTGATACATCAGCTGATTTTAAACCGGAGATATACGTCTCTTGTTTTATGAATAGCGCCATCTAAGGTCAAAAGTACGACTTAGCTACACATACGCCACAACCCTTTTTAGGAGGCGGACTTCATTCATTCATATTCAATTTCAATTAATTCTCGTAATTTAGACTGGAACAGAGAACCATCACCTCTGTTACGAGCGCCTTTGGCTAAAGAAAAAATACATTTTATTTTAAAACATACTAGAGCTTTAACCTTCTTTAAAACTCTAGTTGGAATTAATTGCGCGCAAAACCAATATAATGTTTTTGTGTATGGCAACATCTTGTAAATAGAATTGTAAATAAGAGAGAATAAAATGGAGTCAGATTAAATACGAGTGAATTATTTTATATTAAGACACCACATCTTTGAATATTATTAGAGGAGAAACGACTGAATGATATGAAATTCAGATAGAGTCTCAACATTGTGGTGAACCCGGACGTGATCGCTGAAAATACGGTACGTTTGTTTTTTATTTGCAATAAGAATTCAGTAACGGAATAAAAATGGAGATGTTCGTTAAGAAGCGAATGCCTATTAGATCTAACTTTACGAAAACGTATAATATTCTGATTGAGAGATTAAAGGTCGAAGAACCTCAGGAAAAAGAAATTAAATCATTTTTCAGTAATCTGGAACGAATTTATTCGGATTTGGCCAAATTAGATAATGAAGTATGTAGTTTTCTTTTGGAAAATCCAGATATTGAAAAGTATGAAGAGGAATATCTTAAAATCGAGGAATACAGCACGAAAATGATAGATGCGAAAGTTAATGTGGACATATATTTGTCTAAACTTTCTGACGCTGAAAGGGAAAGCGTTGGCTCTATTTCACCTAGAATTAAACGAAAACTTAAGTTACCCAAAATAGAACTTGTTAAATTTAATGGTGAAATCAAAAATTGGTTGGCTTTCTGGAGTCAATTTAAACGAATCCATAATGATGATAAATTAGAAAATGAAGACAAGTTTCAATATTTGATTCAATGTGTAAATGAAGGAACTAGAGCACGTGAAATTATTGACAGTTATCCTCCAACAAATGAAAATTATTGCAAGGCAATAGAAAGTTTAAAATCTCGTTTCGGAAAAGACGAATTGCTTATTGAGTACTACGTTCGTGAGCTACTAAATTTAGTTATAATAAATGCTACAGAAGCTAAAAGAAAATTAAGCACATCGCAAATTTATGATAAATTAGAAACTTATTTAAGAGCTCTAGAATCAATTGGATTAACATCAGACAAATACTCAGCAATGCTTTTCCCCCTCGTGGAATCCTGTATACCTGAAGATATTTTCAGAGTATGGTTACGTAATCCTATTGTAATAGCAAATCATGACTCGGAAAGCAATGTATATACAGAAAAATTGAAAAACTTATTACTCTTTCTGAAAACTGAAATAGAAGGTGAAGAAAGAATTCGCCTGGCGAAAACAGGATTTATACCGAAGGTGTATAATGAGAAGAAAGAAAGAGTATTACATTCTGATTCTGTGGCTACGGCTACAGATTTGTTTTCAGGTGGTATAGAAAAAAGAAAGAACCCCATTTGCATTTTTTGTGAAAAAACTCATGAAAGTAAAGAATGCTATTATACCAAAAAATTTGATTTTGGAAAAAAGCATGAGATTTTGAAAAATAAAAAATGCTGCTTCACTTGTTTAAAGCCTGGTCATACATCAAAAATTTGCAAGTCGAATGTACAGTGCCTGCTTTGTAATAAGAGACATTGGACGTTGATGTGTCCAGATCTGCCATCTAACCAAACAAAAGTCAAAACACTTGAGGTGGAAGAGAAACTGAATGTCAACTTATCCAATCAGTGCGCTGCTGAAGAAGTTCTCCTTCAAACATTACAAGTTAATATTAAAGCAGAAGGAAAAATACGCAGAGTACGGGCTCTTATTGACAGTGGTTCGCAGCGTTCATACTTATTAAAGAAAACAATTAAGGAAATGAACCTCAGACCCATTGAAGTTAAAAATATCATACATTCGGTATTTGGTGGGTCTACATTAGAAAAACAAGATCATGGACTGTATGAAATAACCCTTCAGAATTTGAATACGGGATTTAGTTATGTTATGCAAGTCCTTGATCAACCAGTTATATGCGGAAAAATACCTAGGATCAAAAAAGGAAATTGGGAAAAGGAATTGAAGAAAAAGAATATAATACTGTCTGATCAAGGCAAAGATTGTCCTGACATTGAATTGCTGATAGGGGCCGACTTCTGTGGACAGTTATTCTCAGGAAATGTATATGCTCTCAAATGTGGATTAGTAGCATATGAAACAAAATTAGGCTGGCTAATTATGGGTAAAGTATGTGGAGAAAAAGGAGAAAATACTTCCGCTCATCTGGTGACTACAATGTTAATACAAAATAGCTCTATCTCTGATCTTTGGAAATTAGAAACCTTAGGTATTATGGATCCAGCTGAAACTAAATCTAAAGAAGAAATGAAAAGAAACGCAATGGATCATTTTATGAAAACAGTGGATAGAGATGAAAATGGCAGATACATAGTTAAGCTGCCTTGGATAGAAGCAAAAGAAACTCTACAAGACAATAGACCTATAGCTGAACAACGTTGCATCCGTACTTCGCAAAAGTTAAAAGATGAAAAGAAATATGCTGAATATGGAGCTGTTTTTGAAGAATGGCTTGAGGAAAATATAATAGAGAAAGTGCCCAAAATGGAGGACGGAAATCCAAGTTATTATTTACCACATCGAGGTGTTTTTAAGATAAACTCTTCAACCCAGGTACGTCCAGTGTTTGACGCTTCTTGTCGAGTTAAGAAAGTTCCGTCCTTAAATGACTGTCTGGAAAAAGGACCAAATTTAATAGAGCAAATTCCATCCATTTTAAGAAAATTCAGACAAAATAACATTGGGGTAATTTCTGATATCAAAAAAGCCTTTCTTCAAATTTCAATTGCAAAAGAAGATCGAGATGTTTTACGATTTCTTTGGTGGGAAGATTATGAAACCAGAAAATTTGAGGTACTTCGTCATCGCCGACTTGTTTTTGGCCTCACTTGTAGTCCTTTCCTCTTGGCAGCGGTTTTGAATAATCATCTAGAGGAATCTAAAGAGCTTTTTCCAGAAACCTCTGAAATACTGAAGAATTCTTTTTATGTAGATAACTGTGTGACATCCGTGCACAATGAAGATGATCTTACCCGTTTCATCCAAGAAGCAAAGCTGTTGCTTTCCAAAGCTTGTTTTGATCTTCGAGGTTGGGAATATACAAGGGAGCTAAGTCTGGACGAACCGATCGCTCCAACCTCAGTACTTGGATTGCTATGGAATAGAAAGGAAGACTTCCTTTTCTGTGATTTACAAAATGCTGAATTTAATTTTGATGTTTGCAGTAAAAGAAATATTCTGTCAACGGCTCAAAAGATATTTGATCCACTGGGATTTTTATGTCCTGTGACAATATGTTTAAAACTTTTAGTACAAAATATTTGGAAAAGAAACTTTGGGTGGGATGAAATTCTTCCAGATGACATTCAGAAAAAATTTAAAACTTTGATCGTTGATTTGAAATTACTGTCGGAAGTTAAGATCCCTAGATGTGTTAAGATCAATGGCTTCATAGAAGGACTAAGTCTTCATACCTTTTGTGATGCCAGCAAATTTGCATATAGTACTGTTGTATTTTTGAGAAATACCTTGGGAGAAGAAGTCAAAATATATTTTATAGAGGCAAAAAGTAGAGTAGCACCTTTAAAAGTTATTACAATACCTCGTCTAGAATTATTGGCCTGCTGCATTGGAGCTCGGTTAACTTCAGACATTAAAAAATCTATGTCTTTGAGAAACGTACCTACTTTTTACTGGACAGATTCTTCTGTTGCCCTTTATTGGATACAACAAGGTCATTGGGGTACGTTCGTGAATAATAGAGTAGAAGAAATACGAAGTCTTTCTTCAAAAGATGATTGGAAACATCTTCCAGGGACTTGCAACCCCGCTGATCTCCCTTCCCGTGGCTGTTCGATCCAAGGATTTTTGAAATCGAGATGGTGGGAGGGTCCACAGTGGTTGAAACTGCCAGAGAAAGAATGGCCAGCGACAGACTCTGAATACAATTTGGAAGAGGTTTTCCAAGAAAGGAAAAAGAGGGTAGTGACGTTGGTTAACACTACAGATCTGAATAAATCCTGGTATTTGTACAAATTCTCAAAATATTCAAAAATTGTGCGAATGGTAGCATGGATTATACGATTTGTACAAAATTGCCGAAGTCCTATGAACAAGATAAAAGATCTTTTAACTGTTGCAGAACTAGATACTGCCGAAAAAAGGGTGATAAAAATCGTGCAACAAGAAACCTTTAATAACGAAGATGTAAAATCAAAACTCAAATCACTCTGCGTGTTTAGTGATTCTGATGGACTAATTAGATTGAAGACTAAAATTACTAGACGAGATGATGAAGAAAATTTTAGATACCCTCTAGTATTGCCTTGTAAGCACCCATTAGTTGAGAGGTTGATTTTCGAACATCATTTGATATCTTCCCATGCTGGAGTTCAAGTTGTCCTAACAGATATCCGTCAGAAATTTTGGATTCTGCAAGGCCGGAAAACTGTCCAGAAAGTGCTTTCAAGGTGTATAAGATGCAAAAGATATACGAGCAAGAGAATTGAAACAATTCCCGCGCCACTTCCGGAAGACCGTGTACGGGAAGCCTTAATATTCGAGGTCACTGGAGTGGATTTAGCAGGACCGCTTCATTTGAAGGATGGGAAAAAGGCTTGGATCTTGCTTTTTACTTGCGCAGTATATAGAGCCATTCATTTGGAATTAATACAGAGTCTTTCGACTAATGGATTCCTTTTAGGTTTCAGAAGATTCGTTGCAAGACGAGGGCGACCTAGGACTATATACAGCGATAACGGAACAAATTTCACTGGAACAAATAATTTGATGGGTTCTCTTGATTGGGACAAGATTGTAAATGACGCTTCTGTCTTAAGAATTCAGTGGAAATTTAACCCCCCAACAGCGGCTTGGTGGGGTGGATTTTTTGAGAGCATGATTAAGATGGTGAAGAAGCTTTTGAGGAGAGTTTTAGGGAAGGCATCGCTTCATTACGAAGAAATGTTTACTATTCTTTGCGACGTAGAGGCCAGTATCAATTCTCGACCTCTGAATTATCTGTCAGAAGATCCGAATGATTTAACTCCACTGACTCCCTCAATGTTCATTCAAGAGACTATAAAGGTAGGAGTTCCCGATTTGGATACTTTGGATAAAGTAAATATCTCCAAACGATATCAGTATCAACAAAAATTACGAGAGGACTTGAGGAAAAGATTTCGAAAAGAATATCTGAGCTTATTAATCCAGAAGAAGCGAAAAGTAAAGGAATCTAGGCAAATGCAAGTAGGAGATATTGTTATAATTGAAAGTGATGTCAAAAAGCGACTAGACTGGCCTCTAGGAAAGATAATTGAAATGTTCCCGGGGAAAGATGATTGCATCCGAGTAGTAAAGATAAAAACAGCAAGTGGAGAACTTGTGCGTCCAGTGCAACGTTTATACCCCTTGGAATTAGACAATGACGATCCTGTAGTTACGAGAAATAATGAATCGGCTGCTTCGTATAAAGAAATCAAAATCCCGAGCTTAGAAAGTGACTGTGAAACAAAAACTAGAAGTGGAAGAAGTGTAGTTAAGCCTTCACGTTTTAAATAACTTTTGAACTTTATTATATACATTTCATATTTGTGTCTTTTATGTTTTGATTTCTTATTATTTTGAATTTAATATTTTGTTAATTGTGCTTTTTTGATTTTGTATCCTCCTAATTTAAAAATCAAAAGGTGGGAGGATGTTACGAGCGCCTTTGGCTAAAGAAAAAATACATTTTATTTTAAAACATACTAGAGCTTTAACCTTCTTTAAAACTCTAGTTGGAATTAATTGCGCGCAAAACCAATATAATGTTTTTGTGTATGGCAACATCTTGTAAATAGAATTGTAAATAAGAGAGAATAAAATGGAGTCAGATTAAATACGAGTGAATTATTTTATATTAAGACACCACATCTTTGAATATTATTAGAGGAGAAACGACTGAATGATATGAAATTCAGATAGAGTCTCAACAACCTCTGACCCAGTACCCCCCAGTGGTATTACTCTCGACTTCGAGGACTTTGCGACCACGAATAGATTTAACGAGCGCCAATCGCCACACACGCGGGGAAGGAGTACGAGTCCAACTCTCTACTAACCAGGCTATCCCGGCCCTTTATTATATAAATATATATGGGGATATAATTATATAAATCTATATAGGAAGAGAGTGTGAACTAATAGTAAGAACTGAAAAATTCCATTGCTTCCGTCCAATAATTTTCTGACTTCATTATGCTATTTAATTATGGCAAATCAGCGTAGTACGTTTTACAGATTCCGTGCCAAATCTTGTAGACCTAAACTGGATCATCAGTCAACCTCACACCTTTAATATCTTTCTTGTAACTATTTATCACACTTACCGTGGCATCAGTGTGACTTAAAGGCATCTTGGAGACAGACATCCTTCAGAAAAACCGCGATCTGATCTCGAGATTAGATCTCGAGATCCGAGATAACGATCTGTAAAATATCAGTTTGATTACAGGGTACTGGTTTATTTTTTATCCCCCTGCTGTCAATCCTCTTGCAAATGTATTCCATTTTTAAGTATTGTGGTATGTTGCGGTTTTGAAAACTTCAGGTCAAAATGAGGAATGAAATACAAATTTTTATCCGGGATATTGTATGTGATAACTTGGCAGGGAACATTATTTTCGGTATTTATTAATTGACGATTTAAGAGTCGAATCTCGCCAAATGTAGCGCAAAACGAAATTGGCATTGTAACTCTATAAGCACGCTTCTAACTTAAAAGAAGAAAAGGAGCATGAGTTTACGCAGTTTATACGAAGTTTATGGAAAGAAAATGTTATTCAGTTCCCTACTATTAGTTCACACTCTCTCTATTATTATATAACTTTTTCAAATTTTTAGTCTTTAGTAAAACACTTTTTATTCATCCACCCAAGTTGATTTTGGGAACTTGGAATTTTTTTCTTCTTTTAAACATGATTTTTCTACTTTTAAACATGACATATTAACATTTCAATATTTTCATCAGTAAATATTATTAAATTAATGGCCTACTTTCTGGCACAGAGGTAGCGCGTCTTCCTCGTGTTCTGGGAGTCCCGGTTCGGGCATGGTTGTTCTCCTGTGTGCTATCTGTGAGATGTGTGACTGTGCCCGCTCCAGTAAAAAGGGGTTGTGCAAGTGAATGCGATGAGTGTGTAGCTAAGTCGAATTCTTGGCCCTAGTTGGCGCTACTTCGAAAGCAAGAGACGTTCCTTTCGGCCTAAATCTGCTGTATCAGCGGGGGTCTTGTCCATAGGCAAATGCCATTACTAACAACAACATTATCAAATAAATAAATCACATCGATTTCTTTTTAACTCTTTGAGCTCATAAAATTAGTTGGATGCAAAATTATTCATCTAATGCAGGGACTTGCTTATTGTTTCTAGAAAATAAATTTATATAACTGTTTAAATTGAATTTCCTTGATAAATTAATTTACATCTTTTTACCATTCTGTAAGTATTTTTAACAATCTAAATTGTAAAAATAAATAAATAAAATGTCAAAATGAGGCACCGTCTTAACTGCTGCATGAGATGTACCATCCGAGTGAATAGGGTTAATTTCTGATGCATCATAACATTTTGCTTTGTAATAATATTAACATTTTAAAAATTATAATGTTAATATTTCTTGCGTACAGAAAACTGTGAACTTTGTTTTTCGTTTCCTATAAAATTTAAACACTGGATTCACATCGTTTTTTTAGATCTTTCAAATATAATTATCATACTGTTATGGAATCTCTTAGTTTCTTTTCTATTTCTAACATGAAATAAATGGAGAATATTTATTATATATCTATTATTTATTTTATTATGTAAGCTCCTTTTTGATATATTGAGTTATTCCATCTCTCAATATGCCATCTCCTCAAAATTGTTGTGTTTGGGACGAGAAATAATCGTCGGAGCGAATAAACCTCGCTTTTATTTCGCTCATGAGTTTGAAGCTCTTATCGCGAAGAGAAGTATTTAAGGATAGAAAGAAGTAGTAATCAGATGGAGCTATATCTGGAGAGTATGTAAGGGGCGGTCAAACATTCCAATGAAACTGTAGCTTCCTTTTTACGACTAATGCAATATGTAGTCTCCGGTTGTTACGATAAAAAACAATGCCTTATCGGTTCATTAATTCTGGCTATTATTTTGCTGTGACTGCTTTTAATTCATCTAGTTAATGACAATATTTCTCAGAATTTGTTACACCTTGAGAAAGGAACTTGTAGAACATTGCGCCTTTCCAATCCTATGAAATTGACAAAAGAACTTTTTTGGGATGCTGTAGAGCTCTGATACGACTAAAACCTATGTCATAAACGGCTAATAGATAAGCCCGCATGTTTGCACAAGCAGAGCCAGATGAGGCCATTTATAGCGCGACGTGAAATAAAGTTTTGATTCAGCTTAATAGCTTAGTAATCAAAATATTTTAAAAACTCCAAAACATTTAACAGTCAATACAGTTTACGAATAGAAGATGTTGCTCTAATTCATGACGCGGTTTCATCCTTAGAGAACTAACTTACGCCTTTCTAAATGTAAAGGGATTTTTTTCCCTAACTGTGATTTGTTTTAATTATAATGAGTGTCATGAACGGGGAAAATTTAATGACTTTTACAATAAGCTTCTGGGTAAAAAAAATGATAAAAAATCAAGTGCATTAAAAAAATACATGATTTTTTTTTCTAATTACCACAGCATATCCTGAAATGTCTCATGACGATTTAATGAGCACATAAAAAAGGAGGGAAAAACGGTGCTTTCGAGCGAAGAAAGTATCAATTGGTGCTTGGAACTGCAATTTAACAAGCGTTGACGGAAGTAGTGCAACATGGTTTTAGTTTTAATTAATTACCCAATATGAAAGACGCCATCGCAGCTTGAACCCTCCAAAGCTTATAATTGGGATTAAAATAATAAATTATAGCTGCGATTAAAGTGAGAACTATCTATCTCGTGACATTTATACATTTTTTTAAATATTAATTGTTTCGTAGTTTTCACGGAATCATGTTACAAAAAGGAATTCACCTTGTTAATAGAAAGTTTGTTGTTATTATTTTTTATTATACTTTTTTCCCTAACATATGCTTTTAATCTTTTTTTGAAAATTTGTATGTTTTAATTTAGAATTTATGCTTTAATTAAAAATGTATAAACTCATTAAAGTAATTAGCAAATGCGTTTTAATGTCATAATTTTACTTATATAAAGATGGGTTTGTTTATTTTTTTCTACAATTTATATGTTTTTATCCAACCTTGATGAAATGTGACATCCGACTTAATCTAAGCGAAGAGAAAGGTCGCTGCTAATTTTATTTGAAAAAATTATTCAAAACATGTTAAAGATTTTTTGTGGGGGGGGAGAATAGTTTAAACCGATTTGAAACGATCACGTAATTATCGATATACGCATGCATCTATTGTGAGTTTTTTTTTTCATCGCAATATAGTTAGAGTTTCAACTTTTTTCCACGTATCCAGATTAATTTTGGTTTCAAAAATTCCTGTTTAAACTGGTTTGGAATAATCTCGTAAATGTACCGCAATTTTTAGAATTATTGCCAATTTTTTGTCCCTACATTTTGATGCTTCAAATGCACCCCGAATCAAAATAGCATCATGTTCTTACATGGTAATTGAACATTAAAGATTTATATTTCCGAAAATACAGAACGATATACGGTTAGTCTTTTTTGAAGGATTTGGTTTGAAATTTAACCCTTTAACTGGTTTATTTCCCTTGCTATCAAATAAGATTACTGCTTCTAATTTGGGAGCATTTTTTTTTATTTTGATTCAAATGGAAATCCATGGAATACTTGGCTTATCTACTTATTCGAAGTCATTTTACTATTGAATTATAGTTGTTATGAATGATTTATTTTTTGTTTACATCTATCAAAATTCGATAAATCGATGCACGTACGGCGTACGGGCAAACCGGTTAAAGGAGTTAATACGGATTTATACTACAGCTCCTAAATAATTGTATCAAATTTTATACTACTATACTTCTACGCATTGTAATTATCTTGTACAAAGAAATAAATATTTTTTGAGTAGAATTCCCTTCAAAATTTGATAGCTTTTTTCAAATTAAGTGCAACATCCTTTCTTCTTCGTTGAAAACGTTTTTGAGTGGCCGTTTTCCCAGATAGAAAAACAAACTTTATTCCTAAGATGTATTTTTGAAACTAAGGTTGTTCTGAAGTACGGATATTTTTGAAAAACTCCAGGTCGAATTTTTTGAAGATGTATATTTGAATTTTAAGATATAATTTTATGCGAGAAAATGAAGACATGAATTTTAAATAATAAGGTTAAGCTGATATTTTTCTCAACTGTGCCAATTTTATGTTTTCTGTAGAATTAACCACATCGGTTATTAATTCTTTGGCTTTTTTTTCCTTTTAGAATGTAAAGCTGTGAAACAAAATTTAGTATATGTTTATTCTAATGCATATTTTTTATCTTATCAAGTCAAAATACATCCATACTAATACTAGTTTTAATACTATTATCCATTCTTATGTTTTTCTAATTCTTAATGCATATGCTCTAATTCTTCCAGTCAAGTCATGATGCTTTGTAAACTAAAAATATTCAATCTAAAATTAAATTTCCAAATGTTCTCTTTTCTAAATTGCTCTTTTTGCATTCTGTGAAAACTTTGCATCAAATAAACCGCTCCACTAAAACTTTATTCAAGAATTTGCAAACCGAATTACATAGGCCGACATAACTTTTTTCAAATTTATTTCAGCATGTATCTAAGTATATAATAAATATATATAACATTGAAGAAGCTCTAAAATTACTAAAAATAAACCAAAAAAGTTATTTAATTCGATAAAAGGGCCTCTTCCATCTGTGCTGCGCGTGTCTCGAGTGGAAAAAGAATGAAGATGAGAGGTGAAGATAGTGGTATCATGTATTAATTTAGTGAAAATGGATTAGTATGAACCCTTAGAAGATGCTTATCATAATCAATTGATGGATAGGTGGAATTTTTCTTGCCGGTTTAAAACTAGGCGAAAAGTGGCCGAGTCGAGTGCGTGTGGGCTGATGATTTAATGAGCGGTTAGCAAAAAAATGCGCCCCTCGTCTGTTCTGTTAAGATTATGTGAGAAGGTGTTATCGTTTATAAGATCTTTTCGTGAAGACTGAAGAGGGTATTTTAGAGTGGCGACTAACATTCTCATTTTATTCAGGAAATAATTTTTAGTATGCTTTGATCATCCCATGAAAAAAAAATTGTTTAAAGACCAAAATTTTAATAGTCCTTTGAAAATTAATATTTTTAGGTGGAAGATATTGTTTAAAAGAGCTTGTTGCTTTGCTTTTTAAAAAAAGGAATTTTAAAATCTTTATCTATTTGGTTACGAGATTATTTTTCAAATTATCTTTGATCTTCTTATTAAGATATGATTAAATTTGAAGCAGTTGCATTATTTTATTTTCTCTTTTCGATAATAGATGGCGATAACTAATTATGTACGCATCCCATGGTGCATTGCGATTGTAATTATAATGAGGTGAGATGCTGTTCTGTTAAGGTGCGCGCGTTTATGTCTTGCCTTCGTGTGATGTCTGAAATGTGATCATTAAAGAAATGTTAAAATTAATTTGTTGAGAAAAACTGTTTAGGGTGTGTAGCGAATTGCGCTATGCCCGAACTCCCAATCTTATGATTAGTAGTCCAGTACCAAATCCGTTGGGCCAAAAGTGCACTTCGGTCCGAGGGATGTTGGCTGTCTTATACGGGTAGCATTCACCACAACTGAAAGGTGGGTGAACAAACTTTACTGATCATGTTACTTTATAACCTGTAATAGTGGTTTAATCGAAACTTGCCCTAATAAAAGTTTTATTCCCATCTTTCTTCTATATAAATTGAGAATTTTGGATGAGTTGTGGATGTCTTACTAATCATTTTGCTATGAAACCAACACATGAATACTTTAAGCTTCGTACTATAATGAAGAAAATCAAATAGAATTCTTGGACATCTATTTTTTAACCAATTGAAATCAACGATTTTTTAATATTAAATTATACTCTTTATCACAAGATTATATACCAAATTTCATTTATTTAAGTTGTTGCAGTTTATGTGTAATCGTTATACATATGTGCATGCAAGAGTATATATAACTTTTTTACAAACGTGAATGGGGATTTCATATGCCGTGAATGCCGTTACGATACACATGCACTGTTAAAGCAGTAAACAAATTTTATCCATATAGATCTTTACATTTTGTAATAATTGCGTTGATTTGTACTCTGACAACTTTCTTCTGAATAAATATCCGCAAGATTTTATAGGAATCTATAAACTTTTGTCAAAGATTACATACCAAATTTCATACATCTAGTCAAAGCGTTTCTGGCTTAATATATACACAGACAGACATAGATGTAATTCTAATAATATGACTTTTGTTCTCCTGAGAAGTAAGAAAAGTGGAAATTCTTCAAATTCTCGGATTCGAATTTTTGAATTTTATAATAGAATCGCATTTCTCTTTGTAATTAATGATTCTCAATAATTTTTATATTTTCCAGAACATTTATTTTTATCGTCAGGATTAAAAAGGTATAAAATCTTTGTATAATTAATATTCGAGAAAAACATTGAAATTTTCTGTTATAATCTGAATTTGAAAATAAAAACTGAAAACTTATGCAATTTTGAAAAAAAAAATTTATAAGTATAAACGTCATTAACATCCAAATATTTTTCATTTTCCTATTATGTCTAATTATTGAAAAATTTAATTCGAATTAATAATGAAAGAAATTTGAATTGAATAGCATCATGTCGCATAAAATACAAACGAAAATTGTTCAATTTTATATTTAGCTAAAAATATAATGTATAAAAATAGATAATTGGTAAAATTCCAAGAACCACTTTCATTCGCATAATAGTATCTTCATTTTGTGTAGAATATGGTCGCGGAATTAGGAAATTTCATTAAAATTTAACGAACGCACTTCACCCCTCCGAGGAATTGCGAGTTTCTTCTGCTTTCACCAGCATTGACAGAGAAAATGAAATTTTGAAGTATACTGTAATGGTAATGAAGGTACAATTAGTAGCCGCTGAAGAATTCCCCAAGTTCCTGGCGAAGCTTTCATAATTATCGCTTAACTTGCCTTAATTCATTTCACTAACCCACTTCCTAGCAGTTTTCTCTTGCAGAAGGTTTGACATTCCTGCGCGGTAATTAAATGCGGAATGACTGGGTTCTTATAATTTAATTTTGGCATCATCACTGTAAGGGTCTTTATCATAGAAGTGTTTTAAAGTGCCAGAAGAGAAATTTTATAATGTAAGGAAGAAAAAAAAATGATTAAGTTATGTACATTTTCTGGTTTAACTAGTGAAAAAAATTCTGGTTTTGAGTAAAGTTTGGAAAATCAAGATGTTATAGCATAAAAGTATTTAAAAAATTAATTAATGATTAAAAATATTGTTTAACTTTCGGTAGTTAAGTTATTTTGAATATATTGTAAGGAAACTCAATTTGTTTTAGTTTAGTTTTATTAACGTTTCATTTTAAAGCAATGATATGGCTATTCTGATGCAGTCTTCATAAAGGGCCGGGATATCCTGGTTGGTAATGCGTTGGACTCGTTTTCCTTAGGTTACGAGTTCGAAACTCATCGACCAAAAGATTCCCCGAGTGTATGGAGGCTGACGCTCGTTAATTCTGTTCGTGGCCACAAAGTCCTCCATGTCGAGAGTAATACCATTGGGAGTACCGGGTCAGAGGTGATCGTTCTCTGTTCCAGGTCTAAATTACGATCTGAGATGAGTGAATGAATATGCATGAATGAAGTCCGCCCCTAAAAAAGGGTTGTGGCGTGTGTGTAGCTAAGTCGTACCCTTGGCCCTAGATGTCGCTACTTGTAAAATAAAAGACATATATCTGCGGCTTAAAATCTACCGATGTATCAGCGGGGCTTGTCCAAGGCAAGTGCCATAAGTAACAACAACATATACTAGCGCTAGTTAAATCTGTAAAAATTTGGCACAGAATCGAAAAAATGTCCAACGCTGATTTGTCATAATTAATTTGCATAATGATGTCAGAAAATTATAAGATGGAAGCATAGGAATTTTTCAATTCTTACTATTAGTTCAAACTCTCTCCCTATACATATTTATATACTTTCCTATTTGTATTTATATGATTATATCCCTATATATATTTATATAATTACAGGCCGGGATAGCCTGGTTGGTAGAGTGTTGGACTCGTTCACCTTAGGTTACGAGTTCGAAGCTCGCCCGCCAAAAGATTCCCTGAGTGTGTGGCGGCTGGCGCTAGTTAAATCTGTTCGTGGTCGCAAAGTCCTCCATATCGAGAGTAATACCACTGAGGGTACTGGCTTAGGGGTTCTCAGTTCCAAATCTAAATTACAATCTGAGAGGAATGAATGAATTTGCATGAATGAAGTCCGCCCCCTAAAAAGGGTTGTGACGTGTGAGTAGCTAAGTCGCACTCTTGGCCCTAGACGGCGCTACTGGTAAAACAAAGAGATGGATTTCTTAAGCTTAAAATCTGCTTCGTATCAGCGGGGGCTTATCCACGGCAAGTGCCATTAGTCACAATACAGACTTCGTAATTTTGGAACGCTGCCACATAACGTGGATGACACCTGAGCTGACATCCCTTCTCCAAATGTCAGCACAACACCAGTGGAAAGGTGTTAGACCGCGATCTATTTAATAAGCACCGGACTCGCATACACGACAGTTCTTAAGTAGAATTGGATCTCGAACTCGAAATCTTCCGGTTCCGAATCCGGATCCTTAGAATCATGCCATCGCTTCATTTACTCAATTTGTAAATATAAAAGAATGTTTGGTGAAGTGATGAATTTTGATTATAAATGTTATTAATTCTGTATTTGGTTTATTAATATGAAAAAAAAATGCATTAAATTTATTTACTTAACAGAAATGCATTATTGAGTAATCGGTCCTTCAAATTAGAATTAATAAAAGCTAGCGTCCTGGCACAGAGGTAGTGCATCTTCCTCGTGATCTGGGCGTTCCAAGCAGGGCGTGGTTGTTCTTCTCTGTTCTATATGTGTGGTGAGTGAATTTGACCCCCTGGTAAAAGGGGCTATGCAAGCGAATGTGATGTGTGTGTCATCTTCATAGGAGCTAGAAGTCAGAATTTTGGCCTCGGGTGCTCAGGGATCCATATCGTCAAAAAATACTGCACCCCTCCTTCCATTATAAAGTGGATTCTCTTTTAGCAATTGCACACTATGAATACATTGATTTTTTTAAATTTTATTTTTATCCCAACGAGTTTTAGAAAATATCTGCTTAAATAGTATAGCTTACATATACTATTCAAGCAGACAAATGTGTCCCTCTGACAAAATGTATTGGAATTATCGAGAAAAAAAATTGAGCAATAAATACTATCTTTAAAAAAACATTCTTTAAATTTTCAAATGTTGGAAAAAACATTTTTGAGGTGTAATATTATTGTGGAAAACATTGGTCTGTAAATTTAGAAGTTAAAACTATTATTAATTTATTAAATATTCACTTCACCATTTAACTGTTTCGAACTCTTCGAAAAATGCTAATAAAAACTATGATAAGCATGCACATGTTATATAAATATAATAAATGATTAATTATAAATATAATAACTAAATATTATTTTATAAATATAATTTTTCTAGTTGAATAGAATCGTCATAGTGCAAAATATCGTACTTCTTTCATATACTCGTCGAAAACAGTTAAAGCGTTTCCTCTTCTCGTTTTAAACAATGCCGTATCAAATACTTGTGTTGTTATAAAACTTTCTTCTATTAACGAAATGAATAGAAATCCACTGGAACGACGATAAAGCGAATTATTAACAAAAACGACATACTAAATAATCTGGATTTTACTTATCTTCTCCTTGGAATGAAATTATTTTCTGTTTATCTTTATGAATTATTCTTTGTTTATCCCCATAAACTAATTAGCTCACTTCACGACAATTCTTTTTATATTTATGATGAAAGAAATAAGCAGCAGTTTTACGCTTTGGTTCCCTCTAATAACTGCCTTACAAAGAAACTGTTATATAACGGCGCTGATTTCTTTTGAAATATCCACATTTCCATACATATTTCCAAGAAACCCTACCAAATAATGTATCTAAAGAAGATTTTTTTTGTATGTTCAGTGCTTCTTAAAAAAATAAAAAGAACGGGATTTATTTGAATCATATAAAAGAGTTGCAGAAAATATGGTCCTTTTATTGCAAGAATTCTATGAAAAAAAAAAAACATATTAGAAGAGGCGTTATGAAAATGCCAGATTTTTGTTCATTCACGGCTACAGTTAAAACGGTTTATGGTTATTTCTCCATTATTATTTTTTTTTGGCTCATTAGAAACGTCTCGCGGGTGCTTTGGTGCGAATTTAGCGAAATTTAATTAGATAGGTTGGGTCGAAAACAAATATTTTGTGTTTTTTTTGCCAATTAGTTTTATTTTTAAATGTCGAAATGTATCTTGATCCATTCGCGACAATTGATTTATAAAAGCATAAAAAACTGTATGTTTAAAAATATGATCTGCTAATTGTACTGAAAAGGTTTGATAAAATATTTATATAACTTCTACCCTTCAATAAAGTGGGGATGATATTTTGTGTTTATTTTAGTCAATTAGTTTGTTTCTAATCCGTTCGTGACTATTGACTCATAAAAGCATGAAAAATGACGATAGTTTTAAAAATGTAGACGGTTAATTGGATTAAAATGATTCGATAACAAATTTATGTAAATTAACCCATGTTATATTTTGTGTTTATTTTAGTCTATTAGTCATATTTTGTACTTATTTTAATCAATTAGTCCTATTTTGTACTTATTTTGGTCATATTTTGTACTTATTTTGGTCATATTTTATACTTATTTTAGTCAATTAGTTTGGTTTCTAAATATAGAAATAAATCTTGATTTGTTCGTGAGAACTGCTTTATAAAAACAAAAAATTACGATAAATTTAAAAATATAACCTGCTATTTGTATTAAAAAGATTTGATAAAATATTAGTATAACTTCGACCATTCAATAAAATAGCGATCATATTTTCTGTTCATTTTAGCCAACCAGTTTTGCTTCTAATTATAAAAACTTATCAGAGTCTGTTCGTCAATATTGACTAATAAAAGCATAAAAACGACGATAGGTTTAAAAAAATAATCGGTTAATAGGATTAAAAAGATTTGATAACATATATGACTTCGCCTATGTTATATTTTGAGATTTCTTTAATCAATCAGTTATATTTTGTACTTGTTTTAGTCAATTAGTTTGGTTTCTAAATGTAGAAATAAATCTTGATTTATTCGTGATAATTGACTTATAAAAAATTATGACAAATATAGAAATAGAGACTCTTAATTGGATAAAAAAGATTCGATAAACTATATAACTTCCACTATTAAATAAAATGGCAATTATATTTTATAAATATGTCAATTTATATGAACTCTATAATGAAAAAAACACTGGCGTTCTGGCACAGAGGTAGCACGTCTTCATCGTGATCGGGGCTTCCTGGGTTCGAGTCCCGATCAGGGCAGGGGTGTGCTTCTGTGTTCTATCTGTGAGGTGTGTGAATGTGCCCCCCTGTAAAAAGGGGATGTGCAAGCGAATGTGATAAGCATGTATCACTTTCATATGAGCTTGAAGTCAGACTTCTAAACCTCGGTTGCTCAGGGGTCCATACCTCAGAAGCTACTGCACCCCTCCTTCCATTGTTAAATTATTCTTTGAAGTGTTAATCTACATCATCAAATTCTTAGACATAATGCAGTCTCCCAAAATTTCGACTTTATAATAAAGGCAAGAAGAACGATGGAAACTAAATATTTAATATATCCCATAGATGTGCTGAAAAAGAAGTATTTAAAAATGTAATAAACTACATCATCATATCCATACATATAATCAGATCCATCAGATCCATAGATGCAAATGCGTCTGTAGATTCCAATTTATATTAAATATCAGAAGAAACTAAACATTTAACAGATCCCGAAGAAGTATTCACACATGTAATATTCTACGTCATCAAATCCTTAGATATAATGCAAAGGCACCGACAAATTCGACTTTATAATAATATGAAAAGTAAAGAGGAGAAAGAAGTATTTAATATATCCCATAAAAGTACTGGAAAAGAAGTATCCAGAAAAGTATTAACCTACGTCATCAAAACCTTTAATATAATGCAAAGGTACCAACAAATTCCACTTTATGATAAACGGAAAAGTAAAGAGAAGAAAGAAATATTTAATATATCCCAGAGAAATACTGGAAAGAAAGTATTCTGAAAAGTATTAATCTACATCACCAAATCCTTTAATATAATGCAAAGGCACCAACAAATTCGACTTTATAATAAAGTGAAAATTAAATTTGAGAAAGAAGTATTTAATATATCCCAGAGAAGTACTGGAAAAGACGTATTCAGAAAAGCATTAACCTGCGTCATCAAAACCTTAAATATAATGCAAAGGTACCTGCAAATTTGACTTTATAAAAAGGAAGAGTTGTGAGATGAATTGAACACTTAATATATCCTAGAGAAATACTGGAAAAGAAGTATTCAGAGTAGTATCAATGTACATTATCAAATCCTTTGATATAATGCTAAGGCACCTGCAAATTCCACTTTATAACAAATTGAAGAGGAAACTAAACGTTTAACAAAATAAAGAGGCCAGAGAAGTACTAAGAAATGTATAAATATACGTCACCAAAACCTTGGATATAATAATGCAAAGGCACTTACAACTTTGTCTTTATAATGAAGGGAAAGGGAATGAGAAAATCAAAGCATTTATTGCATCCCAGAGAAGTACTCGGAAATGTATTAATCTACATCAACGAATCCTTAGATATGATGCAAAGGCATCAGATCAGATCAAATTCAATTAAAAAAACATCTCCACTCTAGCCCTCTCAATCATTCATTACATTCCAAATTCATTATTAAACCCTCCGCAACCATCCGTCTTGGCATTGTCTGGGGCAGGTCGGACGACAAGCCGAACAGATTACCATCACCTCTCCGTCGGTTCCAATAAATCAAAAGCAATCACTTCGCAGCTGGTAAAAAGAGTGGTCCCCGTGTTCCGTCATCTTTGACAGCATCTGGCCCGATCGGGGAGGAAAGTGCGGAATGCGACGTCTTGAAACAAAACACGCCCGGGGATTAGAGCGGGGATCTGGCTGAATCAAAGCCGTCACTCCAATTTCTTATCCGACGCTAATCGCCATCTGGAATAATTCGATGACAGTTTTGGCGGCATGTGTCGCCCGACGGAGTTATGATGTGCCCGATCTGGCGGAAACCGACTCAAGCTGGATCTGAAAAGGGGATTTTCGTTTTTCTCGTGTTCTTGGTCAATGTTCTATTTGCTTCTTGATGTCTTAATGTATAGATATAACGAAGTCTTTGCATGTTTAGGCAATTAAATCTTTCTTTTAAGCAGCAGAAATATTCCCTCGTCCTCTTTTTCTTATCCTTATTTATTTTTAAAGTAAATTCATATATCTTATATATATATATATATATGTTCTTCTCGTATTGCAGAATGTTCATTCGTATTCAGAATGTCAGTGCTCATTTCCCCAAAAAAATTAGGGAAAGAATGATCATAAATTACTCCTATTTGAAGGGATTATGTTATGTCAGCTATAAGCGACAGCCCATAAAATAAAATTTACAAGGTGTTTCAGTGCACCATTTCAGAACTTCTAAAAGGGGTAGGGTACATCCTGTATCATAGAGCATTGTGGGATCGTAAATGCTTTCCTGAAGCATTGTTATACACAAAAGCACCATAAAGAAAAAATACTGTAAATGAGAAATCGTTTTAATAATACATGAAAAGATCGAAAGGTGCATGGATTAAAGTAAGTGTTCGAAGTTTCTTCGAACACCCCATTGCAGTGTCTGGAGGATTCTGCTCGGAGAATCCTCCACAGGCTGCAATGGGAAACCCCGACTGCGTTTGCTACACTTCGTGTACTCGTTCTTGGATTCCCCTGTACATGCTGCAGCACATTCTGTTCGGCGTGTGCAGTCCGTGTTGTTCTTACCCTGTCCCCTGTAGCTTACCATGTGAGCTCTTTCTAATAACCTGTCTGAACTAACCTCTGGTGTAGTCTCGCAAAGAAATTATAAATGGGAATACGCCTCTTCGGATATCGTTCCGCGTACAAACGCTGTGCGGCTGGCCCACTACAATTTGCAGCCCCGTACGCCAAATGCATATCGGCTAACTCTGCAATCGTGTAATCATCCATACTACTAGGCGAAATGAAGATGTGTGCGAAATGAAGATTCCCTGCACGAAAACTCGGACTTTTCGCACAACGCCATCTACCGCGTTTCTGACTACCCATGGGTATATGATTTTGGTTCGTCAGAAAGTACCCTACTCTGAAACGGTTCCTACTCTGAACGGTTAAGTTCTGAAACGGTTCACTGAAACACCCTGTATATTTTGATTAGAAAACAATAAAAAAATTGCACTTTAATATACCTGGGAATGAGCATACATTTTGAAGCAATAAGTATTAGCTTCTTATTGTTATATTTGTATTCTCCACAGATCTGCCTGCTACCGCGATTAAAACCCAAAATACCTATTCCCAAATATTTAATATTTCCTGGGTAATTGGCATCATACCTGAGTAATTATATAAGTTGCTGTAACGAATAATTGTTAATTAATAAATTAATTTAAAAAAGGTATTTTGGAATGTGTCCACTACAATATCATTATATACTAGTGCCATAACAAAACATGTTTGTTGCACTTTGATATGGTGATTGGTGAACAATCTTGATATAGTGATTGGTATGGTAATTGGTGTACAATCTTGATATAGTTATTGGTATGGTAATTGGTGTACAATCTTGATATAGTTATTGGTATGGTAATTGGTGTACAATCTTGATATAGTGATTGGTATGGTAATTGGTGTACAATCTTGCTTTAGGGATTGGTATACAATTTTGGTATGATGACTGATATGCAAGCTTGATAAGATTTGACATGCAACTTTGGTATGACACTTGGTATAGCAATTGGTATGTAATTATTTGTATGCAGTTTTGGTTTGATAATTGTTAGGTAATCTTGGTATGGTTATTGGTACGAAATTGGTAAATGGTATGTAATCTTGGTATGGTAATTGGTGTGAAATTGGTAAATGGTGTGTAGTCTTGGTATGGTAATTGATGTGAAATCGGTAAACGGTATGTAGTCTTGGTAAGGTAATTGATGAGAAATCGGTGAATGGTATGTGGTCTTGGTATGGTAATTGGTACGAAATCG
Organism: Argiope argentata; assembly: GCA_026289955.1. Lineage (NCBI taxonomy): Eukaryota > Metazoa > Arthropoda > Arachnida > Araneae > Araneidae > Argiope > Argiope argentata. Next base: position 1,052,140 of record JAOUZG010011622.1, on the reverse strand, counting down.
GTAAATGGTATGTAATTTTGGTATGGTAATAGAAATGAAATCGGTAAATTGTATATAATCTTGTAATTAAAATTTTAGTTATTTATCAGATCTTGTTTCAATAGATCTAAAAAAAGGCATTATAGGAATACATTTATACTATATAGCATCAAGAGCTGATGTACTGAAAAGTAACAATATGTGAGACGTGCAAATATTAATCTGAGCTTTAGTGGCTTTTTCAACATCTGTGTCTAATGTTTACAATTTCGTACGTATGAGGAATGATATCTTTATTAAAGATTTTCTCCAAAAGATATTTTTTGGAGGGCAGAATCATTTCTATTGTTTCCAAGATGTGCCTAAAGTAATAGAATAAGTATTCAAAACATTAGTTAAGTAAAAATAATGTGTTGAAATGTGAAATTAAATTGAGCAGTTATTAATGTACGCTATCTGGGACAGATTGCCTATTTACGCTATTGCCATTCTTCAGCAAAACTATAAATGACTAACTCATTTATCATATACTTGCTAGATTAAACAATCTGCCTCCATAACTAGAAATAACCATTAAAATTATGAGTGTTAGATTTAAGAAAGATATCTATTATCTTCTTTGGTATTCTCAAATTTAATCTAATCTATAAGGAAAATCAGGCACCATTCTTATTTAAGAAATTTCTAAGTGTCCATAACTATTCAAAAGGAAAAACCATAATGATACGCTGGTAACTCAAATAAACAACGTCACAAATTCGTCACTGTTTATCTGAAGGGAGCGTCAATTAATGGTCCGAATTCCAGGAACTGGTGTAACAAACTCTCCTTCGACTCCTCGATTAATTAATACCGACTCCACTACGGAACTCTTATCTGCTTCGAAAGCTGCCTTTTGGAAAAGGATTTGCTTCTTTTTCCACCCCAGCTGAGGGTGAATTCGGAAGGTGGTCAGTTATCTGAGTGACAGGGTGAAAAATGGTGGGCCATTTATAATTTTGTCTGCAGAGGCCTCGTCGAATTTTCGCTCTGTGTTTCGGCACTGTATCCAGGAAGTGCATCGGGTTGAGTTATTATCTTATATAAATAGAATTGGTAGGAATTAAAATAGATTTCCGCTTTTGGGTGGATATTCTTGCGAAAATTTTCATAAATTGTTATGAATAGATATTTCTTTTTTTTTCTCTCTTTAACCTTTTATCTACTGAATTATGTTTGCCATCAATTTTCCAAACAGTAGTTAAATTTCCTAGCAAAATAATCCCAGAGAACACAAGAGAATTTTTTTAATTAATTAAATTATCTTAATTAATTTAATTATTAATTAAATATTTTTCTTCCCACTTTTAACTTATATTAACTTCTTGCTATTTTGGTTACATTCTCCGTGTTTTTTTAAGAATATCATCAGCAAAAATAGTCATATTACGAAAATATAATCCAGATTTAAATGGTACCGTCAGTAGATAAGTTATGCTCAAAATTGGGTTCGTTTGTTATTTTTTGAGTAATCCGCATTTATTACAATCACCATTTATTACATTCATTACAAAGCATTCATTATATCAGCAACATTTATCCAAAATTTGAATTTTTTAAAATTAATTTAAAATTATTCGAAATGGTATAGAGAAAATTCTTAAATATTATTTTGTTTTTCTTCAATAATTTCGGACATATGATTGCATAAAAAGCCATTTTTATACTTTAACGCTTAAAAAATATTTACATTAACCCTACTTGTATATTTTTACAAATTTTCTTTTCTTTTAACAGTTTTACTATAATTAATTTTAAGGAATTATGAATTTGGAGGGATAAATGTCAATGTGTGATATTTTTGAGACGAAAAAAAAATCGATTTTGGATTAATTTTGCATAAAATTAACTAAAGAGAAAGCCATATCTATGCTGACCTTTCATTTCAGAATTGTACACGATAACAGAAACACACAATATGTTATTTTCTATTTTACACCACAGTGTTTGGATCTGTCCATTTTTGTGCCGAAAAAAAAAGGGATTGTGTCACTTGCGCTCAGTCTCATTAACGCTAACTCATTAGA
>JAOUZG010011622.1:957584-1005732 GCA_026289955.1 Argiope argentata | reverse complement strand
GATCCGTTATTATACACAATTATAAGATCCATTATTATACACGATTAAAAGATCCATTATTATACACAATTAAAAGATCCATTATTATACACAATTATATAAGATCCGTTATTATACACAATTATAAGATCCATTATTATACACAATTAAAAGATCCATTATTATACACAATTATATAAGATTCGTTATTATACACAATTATAAGATCCATTATTATACACGATTATAAGATCCGTTATTATACACGATTATAAGATCCGTTATTATACACGATGATAAGATCCATTATTATACACAATTAAAAGATCCATTATTATACACAATTATATAAGATCCGTTATTATACACAATTATAAGATCCGTTATTGTACACAATTAAAAGATACATTATTGTACACAATTAAAAGAACCATTATTATACACAATATAAGGTCCATTATTGTACACAATTATAAAATGCGTTATTATACACAATTATAAGATGCGTTATTATACACAATTATATTTAAACTGACGCTTGACCTTTATAAATGTTGTTATAATTAAATTTCTGTAACGAAGCAAACCTGACCGATAACACTATACAATGTATTACTTTTATCCTATTATTTTATATTTCATAAAATGTAAACATTTTGCAAATTTATTCAGCACTTAGTTCAATAAAGTTTTTAATCGATTTGCCTAACGACCCTAAATAATAAGATGTGTAAAGTATGCAATAATCTGTTTCATAAATTTCTAACTTGATTAAAAATATTTAAGAATTATGACCCCTAATCTTATGAATAAGTCATTTGAATATTAATGATTCAAATTAAACTAATCCTTAAAGATATTCCCTGAGCACTTTTAATTTCGAACCCTGCATGCTTCAAATACAAATCGATATTTGCTTTATGTATCCTAATCCAGAATTAGGGCGTGAAATTCATTTTAGGGTGATTAAACACAATAAATAGTTCCTTATTTAAGAGAAAACTGCATAATATAAAGTTTTTTTTTATTGATGAATTACGAAAGAGTGTCGCAAATGCGTGCAAAGACGCTCTCAATAAAAGACACGCTTCATCGGACCGCGAAGCAATTGCTGTTCATTCGCTGAATTTATTAAAATTGGCGTTCTGACAGCCGTGTTCTTGTTAAAAGATCAAGTGACTTGACACCCTATATTAATTAATCATATCTGTTGAGGATAAATTAAGGATATAAGAAGTTTATTAAATTGTCCGGGTAATATCCTGAGAGACATGGAGTTCCAATTTTCTGATGGTTTATTGGAATTTCTCAGTTTTTGTTTTGGAGAAGTAGATAATTTTTTAAATGCCTAGAATTCTTTGGAACAAAAGTCTGTTCCTGTTTTTTGCTCATTTAATCTAAGTATTAAATTTTTTTCTGACATTTTTGTCTCCTATGTTGTACAAACCAGGTTTATACTTCAGAATATTTATGTTATTTAGGTTCACTTATTTTTTATGGGTTTAATCTCACTATATATTGGATTTCTTTTTTTTTTATGTTCTCTTATATAAAATGTTCTGAGATAAGGAATTTAACCTGTAGTTTTTAACGATTCTTCGTATTTGAGGTTTCTCAGGATACGAAAGTATTTAATTTAGGATTAAATCTCTTTTTACTTTCTCGTATAACTAGTAAAGAGAAAGTATAGTAGTCATCAAAAAATTAGAAATGGAACATAAAAATTAGAACATCTTGACAAATCTTCACGTTTTAGATCTCCCTGTGTTTGAAAGATATATTTTTAGAAAATATTTGTATGCCTGCGACAAAGTTAACTCAAAACGCTTCGATCTACCTGCATGAGATTTGGCTTACAACATTTACACCAAATTTGGATATTTATATCAGATTTTCAGCAAATCCGCTAAATGGAAATCTGTCTGTCTGTTTGAATATATTTTAACCAAATAACTACAAAATGTAGAGAGCTAGATGGATAATATTTGATGCGCATAATTAACATCTTTAATATTTCAAATTTTGAGCCAAATCCAATAAGGAATTGAACGTCTGTCAATGTGTATTTTCAGAAGCATGTGAATTTGATATCTAAATGATGCATAGACTTAAATATATCATATTTGTGATGGGTTTTCTGACTACTGTTGAGCTATTATGGCAGATTTTGTTTCAATCGGTTAAGAAAAAGGAATTTAAAATATACATTAGGTTTTCTGATAATAAATCGCCTATAACTAAAATCTCTTCATTACTGTAACTTTCTTTTTTTTTGTAACTATAGTTTCTTTATCACTATAACTGTAGTCTTTTCATTGTTGTAACTTTTTTTCTTTTTTGTATCTATACTTTCTCCATTGCTACATCTTTCTTCTGTATTATAAATATACTCTCTTCATTACTGCAACTTTTTTCTTTATTACAACTGGAATCTCTTTATTACTGTAACTTTTTTTTACTTTAACTACAATCTCTTCATTGCTGTAACTTTCTTCTTTTTTGTAACCAGTTTCTTTCTCTCCACAACTACGGTTTCTTCATTACTATAACTATAGTTTCTTCATTACGGCAACTTTTTTCTTTACTATAATTATAATATCTTCATTACTGTAACTTGTTTTCTTTACTATTACTGTAGTCTCTTCATTATTGTAACTTTCTTTTTTACTTTAACTCTAATCTATTCATTTCTGTAACTTTCTTCTTTTTTGTGACTATAGATTCTTCCTCACTACAACTATAGTTTCTTCATTACTGCAACTTTCTTCTTTACTATGTCTCTTCATTACTGCCTTCTTCTTTACTATTACTGTAGTATCTTCGTTACTGCAACTTTTTTCTTTACTGTATCTGTAGTCTCTCCATTATTGTAACTTTCTTCTTCTTTGTAACTATAGTTTCTTTATTACTTTAACTTTCTTCTGTATATTTACTCTTTTCTTTATATATATTTTCTGCATATAGACTCTTTTCTGTATATAAACTTGTTTCTTCTCTATAGACTCTTCATTACTGCAACTTTTTCTTTACTATAACTGTAGTCTCTTCATTATAGTATCTTTCTTCATTTTTGTAACTCTAGTTTCTTTATCACTACAACTATAGTTTCTTCATTACTATAGCTTTCTTCTTTACAATAACTGTAGTCTCTTCATTATTGTAACTTCCTTCGTTTTTGTAATTATAGTTTCTTCATTACTATAACGTTCTTCTGTATTATAACTATTTCTTCATTACTGTAGTTTTCTTCTTTTTTGTACCTGTAGTTTCTTTATCACTACAAGTATAGTTATTTCATTACTAGTACTTTCTTCTTTACAATAATTATAGTCTCTACATTACTGCATTTTTTTCTTTACTATAACTAGAGTCTCTTCATTATTGTAACTTTCTTCTTTTTTGTAACTATAGTTTCTTCATTATTATGACTTTCTTCTGTATTATATCTATAGACGCTTCATTGCGACAGCTTTTTTTTTACTATAACTGTAGTCTCTTCATTATTGTAACTTTATTCGTTTCTGTAACTATAGTTTCTTCATTACTTTAACTTACTTCTTTACTATAACTATTGTCTCTTCAATACTGCATTTTTTCTTTACGATAACTAGAGTCTATTCATTGCTGTAACTTTCTTCTTTTTTTTATAACTAGAGTTTCTTCTTCTTCTAAATTTCTTCTGTATTATAACTATAGACTCTTCATTACGGCAGCTTTTTTCTTTGTTATAACTATAGTCTTTTTATTACTGTAACTTTCTTTTTTAATTTAAATACAGTCTTTTCATTACTGTAACTTTCTTCTTTTTTGTAACTCTAGTTTTTTTTTTTTATCACTACAACTATAGTTTCTTCAGTACTATAACTTTCTTCTTTACTATAACTATAGTATCTTTATTACTGCAACCTTTTCTTTACTATAACTGTAGTCTCTTCATTAGTGTAACTATAGTTTCTTCATTACTATAAACTATAGACTCTTCATCACTGCAACTTTTTTCTTTACTATAAATTTCTACTGTATTATAAATATAGTATCTTCATTACTGTAACTTTTTTCTTTACTATAACTGTAGTCTCTTCATTATTGTAACTTGCTTCGTTTTTGTAACTATAGTTTCTTCATTACTATAACGTTTTTCTATATTATAACTATAGTCTCTTCATTGCTGCAACTTTTTTCTTTACTATAACTGTAGTTTCTTCGTTACTGTAATTTTCTCCTTTTTTGGTAACTGTAATTTCTTCATCACCATGACTTTTTTCTTTACTAGAACTATAGTATCATTTTCTTTCAAGTCATCTATCTTGTATTAATAATTTGCGGAATTTTATCCTTTTGCACTTTATTTAAATTGCATGAAAGCATATTACCCATTAATGCATAATAATATTTTTTCTTAATTTTCCTGTATTCTAAATTTAGTCTTGAAATGGAATAAAAACCTATTAATTACAAATTTATGTATTCGTAACTCATTTTCTGCGTAAGAGAAAAGTGATCTAAGAGATATTTTTAAGTGTTTCATAGAATTTTTTAAAACAATTCATCCAGAAGATTTTTCATAAGAATCATTTATTGACTGCGACTTCTCTGGCTCATCGTCATACATTTCAGAAATCTACTGGTTGATTTTTTTTAAAAAAATGACTACCGGCTTTTCATCTCATGAATGAATAATCGGAATATTTATGATAGAAATAAAGTTAATCCTAACGGAAGATGATAGAGAATTCCTCCCAGCATTTAATTGGAAAAACCAACGTCCAGAAATAAAACTCAATCCCCACACATCACCCCTAATCTGGAATTAAGGCGTGAAAATTACTTCAGGATGATTAAATGAAATAAATGCTTCCTTCTTTTTGAAAACTAAGCCGCGTTGAAAATTTTCATTTTTATTGGCGATTTATAAAATATCGTCGCCAAAGCTTTTGAAAAGAGCCTCCGATGAAAACTCGCTTCACTGATCCGAATCGCCAGTGCTTTAGCTCGATGGACTTATTAAAATTGTCATTCAGAGGATCTATTTCCGGTTTAAAAAAAAAAATTTGCTGATGCTTCATATTAATTAATCATAGCCTCCAATGTTAAATTAAACTTTTAAAAATTGTATTAAAATCATGAAATTTTTAAAGGTTGAAATTTTTTAGGTTTTTTTTTCTTTTATGTATTTTCTTCAAATTTTCAATCGTTCAAGCAAATTTTTTAAAACTTGTATTGGAGGATATTTGACGTTAATAAAGTTTTTTCAAATATTATCTCATTAATTTTTTATTACTTAATTATAAACTAACTTTCACGGCAAAAATCTTCATTTTTCCCTCCGCCGAATAATTAATGAATTCGTTAGTTTTACCCTCACGCTAATGAGGTTTGGCTTCCGGCTGAATGTTTCAATCGATTCTGTTTATTTTCTTAATGCGTGATGTGTTTAGAATTAAAAATTGTCAATTAAACGATTTTTCATATTCATTTAGTAGTACTTCCGAATTAAAATAATACAGAATAAAGAAAATTAACAATTTTTTTTATCTGTGTTACATATTGTTGTTAATCTGTATTGCATTGCCCTAACTGGAGCAGAAAATTCACGCATCTGCATTGCCTCCATTGCCGTTGAAAATTCAACGCCAATTTAGGGCATTCTGAGACTGAGTTTATTTTCAACGGTTACAAACTTGATTTTGTTTTGGCCAGTTATGATTTTTTGATCAATTATTTATATTAATCGTAATTATTTAATAAAAAAGTAACTAAAATAAAATGTTTCTGTGTTGCCTTAGGTAGGAATTGGTATTACTTGTTTTAGATTTGTTTTTTAAGACATGAAAGAGAAGGCTTCAATGAAACACTTAAAACATAATGTTTGTGAAAAAATGGTCCTTTATTCCTAATTATAGCTAATAAAATGCACCATACTCAATTGTTATTACTATTCAGTATACCAAATGTGTAAAGAGAAAATACTGTAAACATTAAAAATGCGACTTTTGAGGAGTCTCGACAACCTAAAATAGAAGTTTGTTTAGTTATGTTAGCGTCACGTTTTAAAGCAATATTAGGGCTAATTTGGGGACGGATTCATAATTTTAAACCGCGATCAGACAATGAGGATGGCACCTGATCTGGTACCCCGTCTCCAAACTACCACCCTACACCAGGGGAGAATGTTTTGCCCCTAATAATTATGCGTGCATCAGACCCGCTTACACTACGTTTCTTCGTTGGAAACGGGTTTCAAACCTGAACCCTTTGGTTTCGAACCCGAGATCGAAATAGAATTTGGAGTTCGAAACACACATGTTTGGGTTCATATCTGTCTTTCCGTAAGAATGTGAAGATCATTACAGAAAAACGTTTTGAACTAAAACGATGAAATTTAGAGCGGTCCTAACACCAAGTTTGCAGATTTCTAACGAATGGTGGACGGAATTTATAGGTAAAATGTCTGCCTGTCTTTGTAAATGTGAGAATAATAACTCCAACATCCAAGAAGCTCGATGAATGAAATTAGGTACATAATTTTCATCATTAGAAATACAGATGTGTGTTAAATTTTTGACCATATCTGTGAATTAAATGACCATCTGTATACTTGTCTATTCGTGTGTTTGATTGCACTATGTTCAAAAGCATTTAGGCTTATATAAACAAAATTTGGTAAGCCATTTTGGATAGAAAATGTAAATCTATATTTAAATCTGAACCTAATTGAAAGTAAAACACCAAACATTTATACTCAGTTATTTTTATTTTTATTTTATTACATTAGGAAACTCAAAATGCTGTATGTTAAATCACAGTGGACGGAAATGGAAGGTGATCAGACACCCTCTTTAGCGTACTTGCCATGTTATTCGAGGGTTGGTTACCTGCTCACTTCATATGGCCAAAAGACTTTTAAAAGGTTAATCGAAAAGAAGATCTATGCATTGGAAAAAGTTAGAAGAAAAATGATTTCAATGGAATATTTTTATCATGTCAGAACGTGATGTTGTTTTGGGGATGAGATTTTTGGCGTCAGCCAAAATCCATAGTAAAAAAAAACGTTAACAAATTATATTATCTACACGGGCGAAAAATAAAAAAATTATTATCTGCACGAGCATCTCAAAAAATCAGCTTTTATTTGCATGTTGCCATTGCATTTAGAAAAGCTCTGATTTTAAAAAATAAGTTAATGTCTACAGCAAATAAAACCTAGAAAAATGCAATTTTGAGCGCGTGATTATACGAAATGAAATAAATAGGATATGTGATATTTTTCTAAACAATAAATGCGAGACAAAGTTTTTTTATGATCGTTTGCAATGCTAAAGTGACTCACTCGATGAATCGATTAAAATGAATAAAAAATACAATTTAACTCGCACGAGCACGTGGTGCTTGGCCGTTCAAGAAATGATGTTCCGACATGATACATTGAAATATGGATGGTCGATTTCATTTTCATCTTTATTTGTATTTCGTTACAATATAATGTTATACTAAGATAGCGTGCGGTTAACTATTCGTTGGTATTCGCAGTTAAGTATATCTTTTCATTGCGATATCCATAAATTAAAACCAGTAATTTTGTATATTGCGTGGACATTTGTCTTGATTTATTGAACATTATCTTTGTCATTTGTGAACATTGTCTTTGCCGTAATGATTATTGTTTTGTCAGCCGAAATCCTGGTACAGGGGTAGCACGTCTTCCCCTCAATCTGGGTGTCCCGGGTTCGAATCCCAGTTCTGGCATGGTTTTTGTTCTTCTGCGTTCTATCTGTGAGATGTTTGAATGTACCCCTCCCGAAGAAAAATGGGATGTGCAAGCGAATGCCATGAGTGAGTTGAAAAAGTCGTACTCTCGGCCGTAGTTAGCGCTACTACAAAAACAAAAAGACGCTCATTCGGCTTAAATCGCTGCCTACCTCAGCGAGGTTGCCCTTGGCAAGTGCCATAAGACACTATAACATCAACATATTTTGTCATCATTGTAACATGAGGTAAAATCCAATGTCTTCTGTATTTATTTTATTCGTGGGTTTATTTATTTTATTAATGGGTTTTGCTGATCATAATATGCCATTATGGTTAGCAGAAACAATGTTCAGTGCTTTCTATATTATTTTTATTCGTTTGCCATAAATGGTTATTGAGAACTTTTCCGTTAGCCAGTGCAAGCGAAAAATCACCAAATAACGTAGAATTCCGCCAAATTTCTTCGGTGATTATTCGCTTGCACCAGGCTAACGGAAAAGTATCGGTTATTATTGAGAATATTAGATCATTATGCTAATCTCCTTTAAAATTCAATGTCTCGTCAGTCCATAGGCCTACTGTTTTACTTTATTCAAAATGGGGTCGAAACTAAAAATGAACAATAATTCTATCTAATGTATTCACCAACATATGCTTCTTGAATTTGTGTATGGAGTTCCAAAATTTTCAATATTTATATCTGAAATTCAGCCATAGAAGCACTTCAGTTCAAGACAAAAATCTCTTGAACACACTACGGTATCTAAAATGCCCGTCACATACTTTTATAAGTTAAAATGGTAACCCAGTTTCCGTATACAATGTTATATGTAATTAAAAGGTTAAAGATTTAGAGAAGATATACGTAAATTTTCCTTTGAAATGACCGAAAAAACTTAAATCAATTCTAAGAATAATTGTGGTTAATGCGGTTGAAATAAAGATGCTTTTCTTGTTGGTAAGCATATTTTTGAAGTTCATATACATGGAATAACTCTTCCTTTCTTTTCTTCGTTTATAATAAGTAAATATTAAAATATCATTTTAAAAGCAATGAATTTTGACAGTGTAGTATCATAATCTGAACTAGATAATTCTAAACTTCTGTTTGTAGGATTTATAATGCGCCATATTTCATTTAAACTTAGTATCTTTCGTTCGATCCGTTTATATAAAAGAAAGAAGATTTGAATTGGTCCCGGACACCCTGGTTGGTAGGGCGTTGGATTCACTTCCCTCAGGCTGCGAGTTCGAAACCGCCAGCCGAAGACTCTCCGTGTGTGTGGTGGCTGACACACGTTAAATCTGTCGTAATCACAAAGTTCACCATGTCGAGAGTAATACCATTGGGGGGATTATTCTCTGTTCCAGATCTAAATTACGATTTGTGGATGAACGATTGAAATGCATGAATGAAGTCCATCCCGTAAAAAGGGTCTGTGACGTGTGTGGGCTTGAAATCAGATTTTTTGCCCTAGACTACTCAGGGGTTCATACTCTCAGAAGCTACTGTACCCCTCCTTCCTCTTTAAAGCGAAACACGAGAAAAATAACGATTCAGATTTGAAAGATTTAGCAAAAAAAAAAAAGCATTTTAATTGGGTTTTAAAGTACTTATTTAAAGTATCTTTACTTATCTTTTGAAAAAGTACTGTTTAAACTTCAATTAAGCATTTTTTTTATTTAACAACCTTTGAATATATACGTATATATAATGTATCCTTCCTTTTATTTAAAATCTATTAAATTACTTTTTTTCTTAATGTAATTGAAAGTTTAATTTCAGGAGATGTATTAAATTCGTAAGTTAATAGCAGAAAAAAACATTATATCTCTCTAATTTTTACCTTTAAATGTTTGCAGACTCTTAATGATAGCTGCTGAAAGAAAATTCGACTACAATAGAATGAATAAAATTCTGAGCAGTGTCTTTTATTTACAAGTTCTTCAATTATTAACTGGCCCATCGAGTGAAAAAAAAAGTACTTCAAAGACAATTTTAATCTCACTAATGGAGACTAATTGTCGTTCGAAACTTTTCTTAGTGTTGTTTCATTTTTGCCTTTTTCTTTTCGAAAAAGAGGAGATAAGATTTTGTTCTTCCAATGGCTGTGTACATTTAGACGCGTTAATTAATTTCTCTTCAATTTTTATTTGATAAATATTTTTTTTGTACTTTTCATATATTAAGTATAGAAAAAATATTGTGATAGTCAAAAAATTTAAAATTGACATTGGACCGAATCTTTGCCTATTAGGTCTCACTGAGAAGAAGAATATTCTTTTTCACTATGTATGTATGTCCGTCTTGTATCGTTGATTACCGTTACTCAAAGACACTTTCATCTAGACTGATGAAAGGCGTCGTAAGAATTTGAAATTTCTATAAAATTTTGTATCCAGAGTAAGTCTGTCTGTATGTCTGCCTGCCTGATCGAGTGAAATTGAACTGTATAACAACAAAATATGTGTTGTTTCTTATGGCACTTATCATAGACAAGCCCGCTGATGAAGTGGGCGATTTTAAACCGAAAGAGCGTCTTTCGTTTCTGTAACGCCCTCTAGGGTCAAGAGTGCGACTTAGATAAGCATGCGTCACAATCTTTTTTAAGAGGCGGACTTCATTCATGCCTTTTATTCTCTCATCCACAGATCTGAATCAGAGAACAATGACCTCTGAAACAGTACCTCTAGTGGTATTTTCACGACATGTCCCACCAGACTCGAAGGAACGTGGATTTAAACCACAAAACTGAATATCCAGTCCACCCCAACATCAACATTTTTCTAGGACGTCGGCATCCATTTATGTAGTTATTTAAAATTTTATATCTATAACACTGGTGGGAACTGTGGTTAAGTCCTAAGGGCCCTTACCGATCATGGTACAACCCTTCCAGTAGGAAGTGCTTCCTGTCATCGATGGGAGAAGCCTACCCCCACTTATTTGTGTACCCTCCAGGGTGGCTAGATCCAAACAGCATACCGGAAGCCTCTCAACCCCATTTCGAGGAAATATTGTCACGACATGGAGGACTTTGTGTCCAGGGCAGATTTATACGTGTACCAGTCACCACACACAAGGGAATCTTCGGCAGGCAGGTCCAACCTTACAGCTTAAAGGATGTGAATCTAATCCCTGCCAACAATGGTATCCTGGACCGCAACAAAATATAAAGAACTGGACATATAAAATTTGGTCCTCAGGTTTTAATGTCAATAATATAGATTCTTAAAGAACTTTGAATCAAGTTGAAATTTTGCCCATTCGTTCACTTGTGTTTTCATATGTATGTGAATACGATAAATCAATGAAATTATTTACGTTACTTTTTTATTATTCTCACATTTCGATATGATATTTTGCTTCAATATATCGGGGGAAAAGGCGCCAAAAATACACAGCCACGAATCGATTCGGTTAAAATGAGCGATTCTCGTCAAATATCTACCTTTCGTAACTATTGTCCGCCAACGCAAATCGAAGGAGTCTCTGGTATGAAATTTTTATTAGAGAGTAAATGAAAGAAAAAATATAATGACGTGATTTTTCCGTAGTACATGGAAACCTGCTTGAAAGCAATTAAAATATATTGTTGTGGTTTCATGTACGGAGGATCGTTTGTTGAAACCCGTTTCCTTAAAATAACTTTTTCATCTGACTGCCTAATTTATGAATTTATTCAAAATCAAAGGTGCAACCGTGGACTGAATGGGAGCTGTAGCAAAGTATTGACCAGAGGCTATCTTATATCCCAAGTTTCACCGATAAATTTCACCCCTCCCCTTATCCCTGACCGAAGACCACCCTCTAGCTTTGTATGGAAGTTTGGAAAGAGAGATACTGATTTAGATGTTATTTACGTCATTGGATTATAAAAGTTTGCTCAGTTACAAAACACCTCCCCATCAGCTATGAATCTATTCGTTAATCTAATTAAAATGTGTTTAATCACAACATTGTAATTAATTTTTTTCTTAAAAAACGAATTTTTATCTGATTTCGGAAACAAGAATAACATTTAAAAGAATAAAAAAAATTTATAGAAATAAATAATGTTAACATTTATTTAAAATATTTTTTAAATGTATACCTTGTATGGCAGATGAGAAAGCCAGAAAGAAGTCTCGAAGAAGAATGGTGCAGGAGAGTTGCAACAAATACCCTTTCACGCGGCAAAATCCACTCCATAGTAAACCATATTCATAACTACCAAGACCTCTTCCAGACCTACAATAGTTGAGACCAGAATTCCCCTTGTGGAAAGCAACTAAAATTATAACTAAAAAAGTCCCTCAAAAGTGCAGATCTCATGATGGAAATCAAGACCCCAGGACCCGGATGGACGCTACGTATTTCAGACTCTACAGTGCTTATTCATTTGTCATACATATGTTCACAATTTAATTTGTCAATTTCCCCCTCCTTTTCAGTTAGTAATCTAATTCCCCCTGTAAGTTCAACCCATAATCACCATTTGTTTCAGTATTCTTACCCCCCCCCAATCAAGTTATAGCTTCAGAAAAAAAGTGAACAGATTCTTGTAAGATTTGACACCGATGGCATTCTCTCTGGAAATCCCTGAATGCTGTATCGTCTCTTTTTTTTCTTTTAAAATTTTTTTCCTTTTTTATTTCTCTTTCTCCCATCTTGTGCCCATCCAACTGATTAGGTAAGCGTTATAGGCACCGGGGGCACAGGATGGCGTTATGTATACGTTGTATAAAATATTTTAATCGTTAAAAAAATTCGAACGCCAGATTTTTATGAATCGCCATGTTTTAGACTTCCCTGAATTCCAAAAACGCAGTTTTCGAAAATGACCGTCTGACTGTCTGCCTGTGACAAAAACAAACCAAAAACGCTTTGAGCTTGAGTAGTCAAATTTCGTACACAGTCTTTACATCAAATTTGAAGATTTCTGTAAAATTCCGAACAAAATCCATTCAGAGGAAGTATGTTTATCCAGGTCTTCGTTTATAAGTTGCAACAACAATTACAAAACAAAAAGAGCTAGATGGATAAGATTCGGTTTGAAGGTTATAATAGGTGCTAAATTCGCACCTGTTTTAAAACAAATCCAATTTCAGTTTGGTTGTCTGTCGATCTGTACTTCCAGAAACGTATATGCGCGATAAATCAAAAACGCTGCGAGTTATACCAAATTTGGTATGGGGTTTTATGACTACAAGTACAATTTTGTGTCAATCAGTTAGGAAACAAGCGTTGAAAGCACAAATTTGATTTTTGGATTTTATTAGCTCATGGCAGTGATTTTTCGCCAAATAACTCGCCAAGGATGACCCCGTAGCTACTAAATGCAAACCCAAAGTTAATATTCTACTGCTATTGTACCCCACATAAGAGTTTCTCAGACATGTCAACTTTATACAGGGTGTTCATTAATTATTATTGGGGTTTCCGTATCTCATAACTTTCGAATAAAAAATACTACTCAAAAACCGATTAAGTATTCGTAAATTACAACTCAAATAATTTTATTAATGATATTAAAAAGATTTATGAATTTGCACATGGTTGTACTTCGTGGCTCGTAACACAACAAGACGAAATTCGATTTCCCTCCAAGTGTTCCCCAGCATTTGTGGGGTAACATTTTCGATCGTAGTTGCAATTCTGCGCCTGAGTTCATCAAGGGAGGGCACAGGGGTCTTGTACACAATGTTCTTGGCACACCCCCATAGAAAAATGTCCAACGGTGCTATATCGGTTGATCTCGGAGGCAATGGAATTGGTCCACCAGAAAAATTCTTCCACATAGAAAGTAGGGAAAGTTCTCGTCTAAAGAGCCACGTACAATCTCTCTTTCGGTGTAGAACTCTAACAGTTTCCTGAAATTGTTTTAAACTTCGTCTGATAGAATTATCCGAAGGAGGATCTTGCACCTGGTCCTGAAGCGATTTTAGTAGTTTTGACTGATGTAGACTCAAAAAAACCACAATACACTCATTGCTTTTTCTTGCACGGTTGTCATTTTTATTTATGACGTCATAATTACCCAGAATGCATGCAAAGATTGCATTGTTGCCACGTAAAATTCTTTGGGTTGTAATTTACGAATACGTAATGAGATTTTGCGTAATATTTTTTATTCGAAAGTTATGAGGTACGGAAACCCCGACAATAATTAATGAACACTCTGTATTTTACTAAAAAGTTATGAAGGGATCACTACCGCTGGTGTATAAAAATATTTTTGGAAATTAAAAAAAAAGGCTTTTTAGTATATGATTCATTGACATTATTGAATTAGTGGGTTTCGAAAACATGGCAGTCCCTTTCCTCTTTTCTTGAAAAGGGTTTGTATGAAATCACATCTAAGTCAGACAAAACTGTAGATTTGTATAAAGAATGATACAATATATTTAGTAAAAAAATGTCAAAACCACTACAAAATTCATATATCGTAACTATTGCCCGCCAATGCCATGTAAAACGTTCACTTGCATGAAAATTTATTAGAAAGAATACTGGAAGTTTTTGGGGAGACCATATCCGCCGGTATTTAATCAGTACAACAGCTAAAATCCCAACAAAAGTTACCTATCTCACCAACGCTGGAGATACAATCAAGAGAGATGACCGAAATCTCCCAACAATTTCCTCCCTCTCCCTAAAAAGCCTCTTTACTCCACTACTTTTCCATCATAGACACACAAACAGCAGTCTATAAAAAAAATTCCTGAGCACTTTGGCGAGCGATAAAACGCTTCCAACGTCCACCCTTTAAAAGCCAGTGAAACATTAGAAAGATTGGTGCTGCCATAAAAAAAAGTACTGACAGATATATTATTAACCGGGTAAAGTGGTTGAGGGTACGGAGGAGGGCACTTTAAGTGTCGTCGCCCCGTAAACACAGTCCAACCCCCTGTTTACCTTAGCGGAGCAAAATGACAATGTGTCTGTCCTCTTGGGGAGATAATCCCGGAGAAGCTCTTCAGGTCTCGGAGCAATAAACGAAGGCTGTGTTTCCCCATCACGCAATAAGAAAGAATAGGACTCGAATCAGCGTTGCTGTGTTTAAGTAACTGAAATTAGGCATTGATTTTGGGTGCTAGTGGCAGGCACTTCTTTTTATGTTGAGCTGAATGGGAGTACTATAATGAATAAATATGCGTAGAATAACTATTTATGATTTAAGTGCAATATGAGCAGTGGCCGATTTATTTAATTAATTTACTTGAGAGAATTTTTGGACAATTGGAGAAAACAGAAGAAGGTGTATAAAAATTAGTTTGTGGATAAACACGTAATGAGATAGAACTCGAATCAGCGTTGCTGTGCTTAGGTAACTGAAATTAGACATTGATTTTGGGTGCTAGTGGCAGGCACTTCTTTTTATACTGAGCAGTACAGGAGTACTTTAATGAATAAATATGCATAGAATAACTATTTATGATTTACGTGCAATATGATCAGTGGCCGATTTATTTAATTAATTTACTTGAGAGATTTTTTGGACAATTGGAGAAAACCGAAGAAGGTGTATAAAAATTAGTTTGAAATGAAGGTAATTGTAGGTAATCACGTAGTAAGATGGAATAGAAATCGAACCAAATGGTGGTGTGTATAAGTAAGTGAAATTAGGCATCGATTTTGGGATACAGCGACATTCACATATTTTGTTATATTGCACTAAGTATTCGAGTTTAATGGATAAACATGAATAGAATCTCTATTTGGGATTTTAGTGCAAGTTAAGCTGTTGTTAATTTATTTAATTAATTTACTAAAGAGAATTTTTTAGACAATTCAGTTTGAAATAACCGATGAAGGTGTAAATAAATCAGTTTAAAATATAGTTAACATTAGATGAGAGGGTCCACTTTAAAGGAGATTCATTATCTAACTTTTAAACAGTTTGTGTGAAACTTCTGATTCGTGAATTTGCTACATTTTCCACATCCCTCTTCATCTGCCCTATTAGTACATTATATAAAAAAACATCCTTGCTATGTGAACTTAACCACAATACAGCGATCGAACTTTATTAAACTGTTAGTTTTCATTATTATTTAATTTTGCATTATTTTTATTATTATACATACTATTTTAAATTATTTTAGATAATTTAAAGGATGGTATCAATGATCATTATCCAGTAAATGGACTTCGTAATCCTGACACTGGTTGATTAGTGTAAAATTATGAATTTTGTGGTTTCTTAAATCTGGTAGTTTGATCGTATATTAATAATAGTTTGCCTTGAAATTTTGTGTTTGTGTAGATGAGACTTTCTAGATAATCTGAGACTTTGAAATGAGATTTTTTTTAAGAGTATCTGTTTTTGTTGTTCCGATTGACTTAATCTGAGAATGACTTGATTTTAAATTTTAAATTTGGAATGACGATCATTTTACTCACAAATTACTTTCAGACGAGATAGTGAAGATGTGAAAAATTAGTATATCCATAATATTTCTTGAATATATTTACAGAATCGGGAAATATAAAATTTTTGATTTCATAATTTTTTTCAGCACTATATTTATTGACTTGCACACTACAAAACAATACTTTTTACATTATCTAAGTTATTTTTCTATTTGGAATGTTATGGCAATCTCGAATGTTTTATAGATATTATTAATCGAACAATTAATAAATTGGACACTGCATGTAAAATCGGTTGATGAAATGGAAAAGCAATTTTAGAGGTGGTATTCATTCTTATTGGTGAATTTCTTATGATTGCTGATTCCTGTGTTTCAGTAATGCTGTGAAAAAAAAATTTAAGTTTCTATCTGAATGTCTTTGTTTTCCTTTAAGAAACTTATAAGAATTATGTCTAAGTACTTCATATCTTAGACATTTTTTTGCGATCGTCAGTTCTTGTTTTTATGGATATTCAAAATTATGATTACTGAATGTTCTAAAATATTTTGAATCATTTATAAAAAATATTTTATAGATTAAATATTAGTCTTCGGTTGCTTCGAATCTCAAAAATAATGTTTGTAATAAAACTCAAAATTGAGTTCTTTGTGCTCAAGATATACTATTACTTTCTATTTTTTTTGTGTGTGAAATACATTAAGATGCATTTACTAGAGAATTTTTTAAATATAAAATAGATTGAAAATCTACTTTTAAAGCAAAATTATATGATGAAAACCAAATGCATTTTGAAATTTGGAAGAAAAGGTTTATTAATAGATTTGGACAAAAAAGTGGAATTTTTTTAGTTTAAAAAATCATTAAATAATTTCTCTAAAAATCGTGAAGATGATCTGAAATTGCTGTTAATTATTGATCAATATTGATTAGAATAAGCCATGTTTCTGTACAATCTTTAAATAAATGCCTTTTTACCTTATAATGCCATGAGTGTTTTTCTTTTTATGAGCTAGTAAAATGATTGTAAAATATTTTTACATAATCAGTTTACTTATTCTGCAGTTCAAGAACTTCTGAAACGTTAAGAAATTAGGTTAACAATATTTTTAAATGTATTACATTTGTATAAAGGAATTTTTTCATTAGAAGATTTTCTTCAGAATTTAAAATTTGTGGAAAATGGTGTTAAAAGCTTGTTGGAAATTTTAACATATAAAATAATAAAATTTTAAGAAATAAAAAAAAATTGCATAATTAATGTATGTAGAAATTTCAAAAGCTTTTATTAAAAAAATGCTCAAAAAATGAATAATATTGAATACAAAAAATATTCGGTATTTTCACCAAAAATAAAGTATGTAAGCTAATACAATTTGTAGTAAACTAAATACAATTTTGACCTAAAGTAGCTTAGGTCCTAATACAAAATGGCTCCTATACTTTAATTTGAGATTTCTGGAATCCTACCTGCATGATTATAACAATTTTTTCTATATTATATAGAAAAATTATGATTTATAATTACATAACAAAATTAAGAAATAATTTTAAATAAATATAAAATATTTCAATGAATATCTTTTTGTTTATTATTAATGAATTCCATATTTCTTATTTGGCATATATCTTGTGTTTAGTTTAAAAGTAACAGCTCCAAAAAAATTTCACTCAAATAAAAAGGTGTCATCGAAAAGGATTATATGTTTTAAGAAAGAAAATTTATTTTACCGGTGTATTTTTATTTCACATTGAAATTTCCTTAATGAATCTCCATTTTTGTAAAATTCAAAAATTCCATAGGATATTATGTATTAAGGCGACTAGGGACCTTTAAGATGGCTTTTTGTTATTTTCCCCTTAGCAATATGAAATTTTACAGGCATTACAGATGACACCCAAAGTTTTAAAGCATCGTAATAATTTATTTATGAGTTATGGGGATTAATACAATGTAACATTAACGATAAATAACGTTAATAAAAAATGTTCTATGCGCACCAAATTTGTTCGAAAGTGCTCCAATTTTTTTTATTACTTACTCTGAACCTTCTGAAACAAAAGTTGGGATTAATATTAAAGTTTCAGTAACGAAATATTAAAATTTACCAATGTAATAGTTCAAAACGACATAAACTTTTTTAAAAAAATCAGTAGATTTAAGATATCACGTTGGTTAATTTTGATATTTCGTACTCAAACTTCAATATTACACCCAACTTTGGTTTCAGAAGGTTTAGAGTAAGTAATAATAAAAATTGGAGTGTTTTCGAGCAAATTTGGTGCGCCTGGAGCATTTTTCATTAACGTTATTTATCGTTAATATCATATTGTATTAACCCCCATAACTCATAAATAAATGATTTCAATGCTTTAAAACTTTGTGTGTCATCTCCTACAGTGTTACTCTTAATGCCTGTAAAATTTCAAATTGCTAAGGCGAAAATTAACAAAAAAATATTTTAAAGGTCCCTGGTCGTCAACTTAGTTATTCATGGGATTGGATAATCTTACGTGCTATATTGTGAGAATGTACTGAGAAAAACCTGGAGCTTCTCAGAAATCCTAAGTTTAGTTCTTCGGCAATAAAAAATTTCAAGATGGAACTAAAGCCCTCAAATATTTCTTTATGTACCACTAAACTTAAGGCATTGTATCTCTATCTAAATCGGCGCATCTCTCTAAAATCTTTCATACAGATCGTCCGGCAAACCTGTTTTCTGGATTCGTATTCAACAGATGGGAATTCCGGGGAGGGAGTTTTCTTAAAAATCTCATCTTCCGTCCTCTTTTGTGCGGAGCGACTGATTTTCCTTTTATAAAAAAAAGGATGATCCTTTCGTATTTTCATCTCTGTGCTTTTTTCCCCTTTCACAAATCTTTCTGCTCGAGAGACAAGTCATGGCGATGTATTGCTTTCTCACGGTGCATGCAATATCATTTTTGATGCCACGTGAAATGAAAAACTTATTTTTCTGTAGGTGAATCAGTCTTTCAGAAACCCAAGATATTTATACAAAAGCAAAAAAGAAGTGTTTGGTTTTGGAGAAAATGACGGAAGATATAAAAAAATTGATGCTACCGAACAAGTTGTCTTAAGACTTCAAGATAAATTTTGGAATATTTCGGCCAAAAGATGTGTATCTATTTTTTTGTATTCGAACAGCTTAAAAATTGGTTACTGGAGTTTTGAAAACAACGAAATATTAGTACTGATGTATAAAATTTTGTAGAAAAATTGTGGTATAAAGTATTTATTTTTATTTTATTTTTAAGGTTCTCGTAACTTTATTTATATTTATGTATATATCTATTTTTTTCATAAGGTGAATTGCCTTTCAAGCAGTATGATAAAATATTTGAATTCATTTTGGAAATGATTAAGAACTCTTCCTGATGTATACAATTTTTGTTTTCGTAAGGTGAATTGCCTTTCAAGCAGTTTGATAAAATATTTGAATTCTTTTTAGAAACGATAAAGAATTCTTCCTGATGTATGCATTTTTTTTCCATAAGGTGAATTGCCTTTCAAGCAGTATGATAAAAGATGTGAATTCATTTGGGAAACGATTAAGCATTCTTCCTGATGTATACAAATTTGTGGAACACTAATTATAAAGTGTTCCTCGTAATATTGGTTCTATATCTTTTTTTTCATAAGGTGAATTGGTGAATTGCATTTCAAACAGTTTAATAGCTTAGTTTAATTATATTATTGTTTCGTTGTAAAGCAACACTAGAGCTATTTTGAAACGCACCTCGTAATTTTGAGCCAATATAAGATGACGAGGACGATACATGAGTTGGCAATCTTCCCCTCTCCAAACCACACCAGCGGGAGCACGTTCAACCCTGGAAGATTTAAAGTGCAACAGACCCCCGTACACGATGGTTCTTCGTTGGAATCGGGTTTCGATCCGAAACCCTACGGTTCACGAGTTGAGACCTCACCACCAAGCCACCGCGGGTCTCACAGTTAAATAGGAAATTTAAGTCTTATTTTTAAAAAGCATTAGTGCCCGATGTATAAGGATTTGTGGAAAACTGTGGTTATAAAGTGGTTCTTCGAAATTTTGGAAATTCTAGTTAAATTTTATCTTTCTATATCTTTTTTTAATAAAATGTATTGCCTTTCAAGCAGTTTTATGGAAGATTTGAGTCTATTTTGGAAGTTGTTAGGCCATTTGTCACGATGTTTAAGAATCTGTGGAAAACTGTTGATATAAAATGGCACTTCCAAATTTGGGAAGATATCGTAACTTTATTCTATATCGTGTCTTCAAAAGGTGAATTACTTTTTATACAAGTGATTTTCCTTTTTCAAAATTTTGGAAAACATCGTATTTTTATTCTATATCTTGAAAAGGTGAATCGTTTTTCACGCAATTTGATAAAAGATTTGAGTCCATTTATAACCATAATGAGACATTTATTCCAATTTATAAGAATTTTTGGAACTTATAAAGTGTTTTTTTTCTAAATTTTGGAAGAGATCGTAACTTTATTCTATATATTGTCTTGCATAAAGAGAAATGCTTGTTATGTTGCTTGATAAAAGATTTGATTCCATATAAAAACACCATGAAGTATTTATCAAAATTTATAAAAAAAAAATCGAGGTTATAAAGTGGGATTTTTTTTCTAAATTGTGGAAAGGAGGATATAAGAGAATAAGTAAAGAGAATATTGTTCATGCATGCGCGAAAACTTAAACAACACTCTTTTACCATTTACAGAAACATTAAATATTTGCTACTGAATGGATATATCCCGTCACTTTCTTCACATCAATTGTAATACATCAATAAAGCATTTTAAAGAACTTAACATTTATCTAATTTTGATACGACATTAGCTATATTGTTCAAGCATGCGTGAAAGCTTAAACAATTCTCTTTTACCATTTACAGAAACATTAAATATTTTATACTGAATGGATATATCACGCTATTTTCTAAATGTCAATTATAATGCATCAATAAAACATTTTGGCAATTTTGACGTACGGCATTTTGATACGACATGACAATATTGTTCAAGCATGCTCAAAATATACACTTCTGCTTCTTATAGAAACATTACTTTTTGTTACTGAATAGATATATCTCATAATTTTCTAAACTGTTGTAGCAGTCTAGATAACGAGAAATCTCGTTTTCAGATATTGCAACAAACATGTATTCTATATTACTCATTCTTCTGTTTTCAACGATTGGAATAACAGAAATGGGGCTTTTCTTTCAAAAAGCTATTTTTTCACTTTTCGTATCGATATCCTAATATTTCTTTTGAAAAAAAGACAGGAAACATACGTTCCTATTCCCTGTATACGCGTTCCTTTCCATTTCGCAGCTCCTTCTGCACGACAGGCCATAACAATGTATTCCTTTCCGTGGTGCACGCGATGTGTGGAATGTGTTCTGAGGAGATGAATCAATCTTCCAGGAATGCTTCCATGAATTTTATACAAAAGCGGGAAAATAAAATAGAATCGTTTTCGGGAGAATTCCGGAAAATTGGAAAAGTTAAGCGAGATGCATGGGAAATAATCGTCTGGGTATTTGAAAACAGACCTTTCAAACTATTTAGGAGCAAAATACGCTTTAATCGGTTGATACAGTGTAAAGATTAATTATCTTGATGATGCGTATTATTTTATAAACAAAATAAGGTATTTAAGGCATAATTCAATAAAATATTTTAATGCATTAAAGCAATGGCGGTTTTGGATATTTTGAGGCTCTAAACACTGTAATTTATGAGTCTCCACTTATAATAAAATTATTTATTTATTTGGTCTTGCGTTCCAAAGCAATTTCACCTTCTCGAATACTTCGTAAAGATTAAGTATAGTAATCCTTGAAATATTCGAATTGTAGATTTTTACAAATCTACACATTTTAGAGCTCCATGTGTTCGAAAAACATATTTTTGGTATATATCCGCATGTCTGTCTGTTACAAAAATAACAAAACAATTTCAGCTAGATAACTGAAATTTGGTGTGCATTTTTTGCACCAAATTTGAAGATTTCTGTCAAATTTTGTGTAAAATTTGTTCAGAGGAGGTCCGTCTTCCCCATTGTTCGAATACGAGTTAATATATACAAAACAAAGAGAGCTAAATAAATAAAATTTCGTACACAGATTTAACATCTAAATGTTGACATCTTTAAATTTTGAGCCAAATCCATCTAACAGGGAGAGGGCGCGGGGTTGAAATCTGAGATCGGGAAGAGATTTATTATAATGGTTGTATACATTTAGAATGTTCATTGATGAAAATATTGAAACACAATGGCCATTCAGTTTCGAAAAAATGGTCCTCAAATTTTAACAGAAGATTATAAACTGATAACTTGACTTCCGATTGGATTATCCCAATGGCGTGGTTGTCTAGGTAACGGTAAATTTAAAAATATTTGCAAATTTGTAATTGAATAAGCATTACTTAAAAAGAAAAAATTGTCCAGCCAAGTTTGAACCTTGACCTACCGCATGCGAAACCTATACAACCACGCCAAAGGGATCCTCTTATAGGGAGTCAAGTTATCAATTTATAAGCTTCTCCAAAATTAGAGAAAATTTGAGAAAAATTCTCAAAATTAATTGACTATTGCGTTTTAACATTTTTATGGATGAATATTCTAAATGTATACTTTCATTATACTATATCTCTTCCTGAACTCGGATTTCAACCCCTGTCCTCCAATTGTAAGTATCCACTGTCTCTCTGTCAGTACTTTTATAATCATTTTAATGCGATATGTATAGAAGGCTAAATATCACAGACTTTCAGTAATACCAGTATCACTTAATGAAGAATCGGTATTAGTATTGGATAGAGTTTCACGTTAGCTGATGCTATTAATTTTTTGCATCATATTTTAAAATCCTTTTAATTTTCTCCTATTTTAAGTACTCTAATTTATTTCATTTTTGAAAACTGCAATCGCAATCACATTTACAATTTATCGCAATCTTTTTTTTTTAAATCTATTTTTTCAATTTATACTATTAGTTCACACTCTCCCTATATATGTATCTTGTTCAAATTTTTAGTCGTTCATAAAATACATTTATTGATCCAAAAATACATTTTTTAAAACTTGATGTCAAATACATTTTTTGTACTTTTAGTGGATGTCACCTGACTTTAATACAGTTTTTTCAAATATTAATCCATTAATTAAATTTAATTAATTTTTAATACTTTAGAGATTTTACAGCTTATAATAAAAACTGAAACCAACAGACAGTAGCATAATTGGTAAAATTCCAGGATTTCCTTATTTTCCACATGAAATTGAAAAATGCAAATTCATTCTTGCGAAAATCAATAATTTTTGATAACTTTTTGCTTTAAGCATATGTTTTATCCAAATGATTTGCGAGAGGGAGTTAACAGTTATGGCTGAGTGGTTAGAATAAAAGATTTTTCTCAAAAAAAATTGAAGAAATTTTAAACTTTACGTTATATTCCGATTTCTTTTCTCTAAATTTTTATCGTCAATTTTTGGTCATTTCTCCTCCCCAACCTTAAGATTGAGCTACGTACCGAGAAAGAAAATTGCAAGAAAATTTGTTTTCCATTTTGCCACTTGATTTTGTAATTCTGTCATATGTATATACATATTTATACGAATATACATATTTATACATATATATACATATTTATACGATTATTATTTAATGAAAAGTAACTGAAAAAAAACCTAAGTATAAACCTAACTAAACCTTTATTAACTTAAGTAGGAATTGACTTTAAATTTTTTTATATTACCGGTTTTTAACATATTAATTCAGAACTGAAAGTTTAAACAGTTCTTTGTATAGTTTGCTAAAAATTCTTTAATAAATCTTTTAATTATTTATTCCTATAATTTATTTTTTTACCATAAAAATGTTGAGTAGTGTTTATTTTTTAATCTCCGTTCTTTGAATAGTCAATTTATAATGAAATTCATTATTTTCTTTATAAAAAAATATTCAACTCCCAAGAGTATTTATCTATTGTCTTTCGGTTTTCTTGGAATGAATGTGTCAATGAAATGTTAAAATTTAAATATGATATTATTCTGATACTCAATGCGTGATTTAAATAATTTTGATTTCCACCATTCTTGTCTTACAATATTTCGTGGAATTTATAATTTTGTAATTAATTTTTCATCCCTTTGAAGTTGTCTTTAGGCATATTTTTCTGAATTCAAAACCTCATTTAAAAATTCTTTTGCATTAAAATTTCCTTTTCATCAACAATGCTCTTTGAAAGTATTCATGCATATATGAATTTAACAGAGGATTAAATAGCAAATAATAGAAAGGCTTTATTCGTATTATAATGCTGAATGAAGAGGTTGAAGTTTTATAAATGTTTTGTTAAATAGTAACAATTTGCATAAGGTTTTTAAACCACTTTTTTATTCCATATTTAAGATATTCACTGATAAGTTTTAGTACATGAAGTTTATTTAAAAATAAAGCATTCTCTATATATGCTCTATATGTGTGATATTCAATTAACGAAAGTTCTTATTTAAAAAAAATGTCTCGTAAATTATTCGAATTCATAATATTTACTGATATTTTTCAATTTACGAAAAAATTTGTTTAAAGGGAATTAAATCAATCCACGTTTTCGATATGTACGATATTCACTGAGGAATTTCAGCATAACAAGAAGTTAATATAAAAGTAAAACTCTTATCCTTTTTACTCGATATTCAATAATGCGTTTCAATTTTTTTTAAATATTTATTTATAAAAAAAAATAATTTTTCTGTATAGTATTCTATATGTATGATATTCACTTATAAATTTCAGAATGGCAAATTTCTTTAAAAGTAAAACAATCACCCTATTTACTCGATATGTATGATTTTGAAGGATACGTTTCAATTTACGAAAGCGTTTATTTGAAAAGAAATGAATTTTCCTGTATAGTATTCGATATTTTAAGATATTCCCAGATAAATTTTAGTGTATGAAGTTTATTTAAAAATAAAAAATAAATCTATATATGATCTATAAGTATGATATTTAATGATATATTTCAGTACACGAAAGGTCTTACTTTCTAAAAAATTGTCTTGTAATGTATTCGATATGCATGATATTTACTGATCTTTTCCAATTTACGAAAACATTTGTTTAAAAGGAATTAAGCCTTTCCTTGTTTTCGATATATATGATATTCAGTGACAACATAACAAAAATTAATTTAAAAGTAAAACACTTATCCTTCATACTCGATATTCAATTATGCATCTCAATTTTTTTAAAAAATATTTATTAAAAAAAGAATTTTCCTGTATAGTATTCGATATGTATAATATTCATTGAAAATTTCAGTATAAGAGGTTTTCGTAAAAGTGAAACAATCATCCTGTATTCTCGATATGTATGATTTTGAATTATACGTTTCAATTTACTAAAACGTTTATTTAAAAAGAAAGGGATTTTCATGTATAGAATCGATATATATGATATTCATTGAAAATTTCAGTAAAAATAATTTAATTAAAAGTAAAGAAATTATCTTATATACTCGATATGTATGAGTTTCAATGATATAACGAAGACTTTCATTTAATAAGAAAATAAATTGCCGTATATAAAATTCAATATGTATGATATTCACTGACAAATTTCCGTAAAAGAAGTTTTCAAGTAAAACAATTATCCTATATATTCTATATGTATGATTTTCAATGATACATTTCAATTTACAAAAACGTTTATTTAAAAACAAGATATTTGTCCTGAACAATATTGATTCTTTTCAATCTACAAAAACATAAGTTTAAACGGAAATAAATCATATTTTATATTCGACATGTATAATAAACACTGAAAAATTTCAGTGTCAGAAGTTTATTTAAAAGTACAACAATTATCCAATATACTATATGTAGGATATCCAATGACACATTTCAATTTACGAAAACGTTTACTTAAAAATGAAAGAATTGTCCTTTATAGTATTTGATATGATTAATATTTACTGACAGTTTTCAATTTGCAAAAACATTTGTTGAAAGGGAAATGAATTGTTCTGTATTTTCGTTATATATTCTATTCACTAATAAATTTCAGAATGGGAAATTTATTTATAATTAAAACAATTATCCAATATATTCGATATGTATGGTATCTAATGCTACATTTCAAAAAACGAAAACGTTTAGTTAAAAAGACAAGAATTTTTTTGTATTCTATACTATTCGATATATATGCCTCTTTTCAATTTAAGAATACTTTAAAGCAAAATGAAACATTTTTTTATATTCGATATTTATGACATTCAGTGACAAATTTCAATACAAGAAGTTTATTTAAAAGTAAAACAATCATCCTTATATGATCGATGTGTATGATATTCAATGATACATTTCAATTTGCGAAATTTTTTTATTTGAAAAGGAAATTGGAAACAATTTGAAATTTATTTTCTCTGAAAAATCAATACAACAAATACTAAGAATTCAAATGCAATCCGAAAATATAAATTGTACTAGATAGAAGACGTTGTACTTCTTTGATTTGAAAATAATTCTTTCTTGAAGCTGTGTTCGATGCTTCACTGATGTTAGTTCGGAAACAACCCTTTTAATATACATACAATATACTATATATCTAATCGAAATTCGTAAATCGTAAATTAGAATTTCGATTTAAATATTCTGCCCGTTTTGTTATTTTTATATTAACATTAATATAATATCAAAGTGCGAAAAAAAGCTAATAAATATTGTCTGCAACTTTAATATAGGCTTCTAATAATCTTTTTGGAACATCCATGCGTGCTTTTGTATTTCTATTCTACACGTATTTAATATCTATTCAAATTTCTTACTGTTTCTTGTTTATATTTACATATCAATTTTATTTGAAAATAAAACAATGATAATTGATTACTAAGAAAACGTGGCTCATTTTTTTCAATTACTGTCTTTCAAGCCTAAAATTTACTGCAAATATTATCTGTCGCGGTGATAGTAGTAAATAGAAATATTTATTAGAAATACGAGTTTCTAATTAAAATTACTATATTTCGATTATTAGAAGTGCCGTCTTGCCTTTCTAAGTGCTATTTTTTAAAGTAGAAAATAGAACTGATAACTCCCCACTTTACAAGTATTGTACGCAATCATTCACTAACTACACGATGAAAATATGCTTTCCTCTAAATTTATGATGTGTTCATATTTGAAATAGAGTCAATGATTTTTATAGATTTCATGTTAAGAATCAGTATTAAAAACATAAACTATCAACAATAAGGGATCGAATAACACTTGTATATTGTCATGTGAGAACATGATGTTGTTTTGGTTAGGAGGTTTTGAGGCATCCGAAATTAACGAGAAAAAATATTTGTACAAATATTGCATTATTATTATATATGCTTCTTTGACAGCACATGCGTTTTAAAAAATTTTACCTGTTTTTACCAGTATTGCTTTATTATTATGTATACTTCTTTTATAGCAGATGCGTTTTTAAAAGGCTGACGAAAAACTATGATATCATGGCTGTTATTTCATTTGAAAATCGGTCGACCTCCAAAACTTTGTTAGACAGCAGGAAAATTTGAAAATGAAAGTTTAAAAAATCATCATCAACATTATATATATATATATATATATATAAGAAATAGAGAGATAAGTCCAAATTAGGACTTAAATAATAATAATGTTCTAGCATTATGACTTGAAATGGTTCTTACGTATTATACCGTCCAACTTTATTGTTAAATTTGAAGTCGTCGGCAATGAGTTGCTAAACCTCTAATTGTGGTAATCCCGCAATGTGTAATCCGTTTATCTTTATCGACAAATTTAAATCCCTCGCCAATGAGTTACTAAATCGTCGGCGACTGTTGGCGAAGACGGTATAATACGTAAGTACCCTTGAAATATACGATCGAAGATTTTATTATATTTATTTCCTTTTATTGTCAGAAAATTGGTCTGACTTGACTGTCAGTGCAGCCAAAAAGATCTTGTCGTTGTTCTTTGTTTAAACGTTTAAGTTTACTTCTCAAAAGATGCTCAACCCCCTATACGCTAAGACGATTTGTTTGGCTCCGTGTTTATGCTGTACTTCTAAAAGAACTCTTTTTCTAATGAAATCTAAACCAAAAGAGCAAGCTGAAAGCCAAAGATCAATTTAATCCACACAAGCCTTGAAAAATAAAATTCGTGGGGTGTGTACTGGAAGTGAAGAGGTTGATCCTTACTCCCTCCTCAGGATCCTAATTAAACAAAGCGGTCGATTAAACTTCACAGTCGATCACTCCACGGCATGCAATTAGTTCGCCTTCGACGAAATGGCATTAACATACTTTCTCAGAACTCATTCTCGCCAAGAAGATGGCCGGGGCTTTCATTCCTAGAGTTCGTCAGGCTTCGAAGAACTTGAAGTATTCCACGTCTTACCCAAAAATAGATTTTTTTTCCTTCTAATGACCTGGAGATGTAGTTTCAATTGAAATAATTCTAAATTTGTAAGAAGTTTGAATTCAAGGGTTATTAGGTGATTTTGAGTGTTAAAAACGCTTCCGATTTGGGATTTATTTGGCGATTTTCAGATTATGCCAAGATTACCAGCATTCTTCTCACGTGAGAACGTGATGTTGTTTTGGTTAGGAAGTTTGGATGTTACCGAAATTTACGGGCAAAAAATAAAGATTATGGGAAGCCGGAAATTATCGGCTATTGAATTTTTTTTATCTGCTTTTACCATTATTGCATTATTTTTATATATGCTTCTTTGAAATCATATGCGTTTTTAAAAGATTCACCTGTTTTTACCAGCATTACTTTATTACTATGTATGCTTCTACACATGAGATGCTTTTTTAAAACGCTGAAAAAGAACTGTGTCATCATAGTTATTTCACCTGAAAATCAATCGACCTCCAATTGTCTCATGATTGTTTCAAACCAGCTTGAATTAATTAATGACTTAAATTAAGATAAGTAATGACTTAAAAATAATAATGTATTCGCATACTAACTTGGTTTTTTTAAAACTGATTTATTGTTGGAATCGTAAAAAAATATTCAAGTGAGAATTGATAGTAGACAACCACCTCATAATCCTATATCCAAAACCATTCACCGGATATGATAGTAATTAAAAATATATAAATAAGTAATTATAAAAATTTCAACTATACAAAACAAAAAAAATACTAAAAAATTTACCATCTGCTATAATTTTATACTTTGTAATAAGATAGAAAAAATATCTAGAATAATAATAATTAAAATGATATTAAGAAATTAAAAAAATAAATAGTCCATTGCTTATTGTACTTGCCATTATAAAGTAGTTATATATAAAGGCATTCATGAAAAACTTCCTATAAAATAAATTGATTAATTAATAGAAAGAAAATCTTTTTTAAAAACTGATAGTTATAGATACAAATGAACATAGGGAAATTGTGGTTTTGTTTGTTCTGGGACATTGAATATGCTTGATGTTTGAGGATGGTAAGTTATGCAGAGATCTCTATTTTCTCTTATAAACCTAGGAGATTTTTAACCATGTGAGGACATGATGTTGTTTTAGTGTGGAGCTTTAGAAGCCTCAAAATGCACAGGCAGAAAATTACCGATTTATTGCTTTTGAGACATAAACTTTTCGGCTTGGGGTTTATTAGAAATTGATAAAGAAGGCTTATAAAATGTTACAACTTAGCACAAATATCCGCCATGTACTCGATTCTCCTGTCTGGCCAATAAAAGACAGATGTAATAAGAAGTTACCATCCAAAATATCCGAGATATGAAAATAGAAATGAATACGTAATAGTGAGGAGAGGTATCAAAATTATGTTGTTTTAAATTTTCAAATTTTCTAGCCGGCAAAATTTTTTTTTCGAATTTTCTAATTAAGAAAAAAAAGAATTAAAAAAACATTTCTTTCCTGTCGTATTGATGAATAAAGTTGTAAAATGCAATATTTCTAAACCAGTTTAAACCAGATTTTTTCAAAAAAAAGGGGGGGGGGGGTCTTGAGATAAGATCAAAGCTTGAATGTTTTTGAGACGGGGGAAAAATACAGACACATGTATTGTTTTCTTAATACCGACGCATGCGTATACATAGTCGGCGCATAATAGTCGGATTATTTCAAATCGGTTTAAGTTGGTTTCCACCAAAAAATTATTAGAAATTAATTATTGATTTTGAAATGTCCAGAAATCATCATCTCTCTAAATTTTGATCATTGCGAAATAGGAATTCTCTGAGATTATGTTTTCCTTTCGCATTGATACCACGTGACTGAAAAAAATAATGTTCTCACATGATAATTTGAAATTTGCGATAAAAAGTTCATTTTTTAAAGGTTTTTATTTTTTTTTTAAATTATTTTTTTAGAAATTTATGGCAAACATTCCAACATATACAAACATTCCAATATTCTTTCCTCCAAACGTCACATCTTACTTACTTTTTTTCTCTTACATATAAAATTCGTATATCAGTCTGGACCACATTTTTTGGAAGATGAATACAACTTTTGAAATATGTTTTTTCATTTCGCGTGCCAGAGAGGGTAGTATCACGTGATTCAAGTAACGCCGCGCCAGGCAATACATTGTTATGGCCTGTCGTGCGGAAGGAATTGTGAAAAGGGAGGAGAAGCGTTCATGAAAATACGCATAAATCCCTTCTTCTGCCTTACTTTTCCCTTCAAAAAAAGCACAAGAGGGGGATAAAAAAGAAAATAAACCAAACTTTCGACACAAAAGAAGACATAGGATTTTATATATAAATATATATATATATGTAAAAGAAAACATTATTTTTCTCGTATTTCTATCCGGTGAATATGAATCGAGAAAGATAAATTTGTTGCACGATTTGTACAAAAGATTTCTGATTTCGTAAAGCGTTGAAATTCTTTAGAAAGAAACACCATGTCTTTAATTTAGATTCAGAGAGAGTACATTTCACAGTGTGAATTTGTTGCGTTTCTTTTTTTCATATATTACGTGCGACAGGTAAATCTTGAAGCTTCAATAATCTCAGTGTTCTTCGGAATCGCATTAGAAGGCTCTTTTTTTCCTCGTCTTATCATCTTTAGCTGTTACTAATGATATATATGCTAAATTTTGCTTAAACTTGTGATGAATTTCGGATTTTGAAATAAAAATTGTTTCTAAAACTTAGGACAGTTATCAAAATGAATACAAAATAATACAAAAAAAGACATTAATAATTAATAAAATTAAATTTGAGTAGATGGTTTTTATCATGCGAGAACACGATGTGGTTTTCGTTTGGGGTTTGTGAAACCTCAAAATACGTAGGCAGGAATTAACGGGCTTGGGCCGTCAGAAGTTATTACTCGAGGAAGCCCAAAGAAGAAAATGGGAATCGCCGCTAAACAACGAGGAGAAGCATTGAGAGTTGTTAATATATATAATAATAAGAATAATAATATGTTTTATTTTAACTTTCATCTTATTTTTTTAGTTGGCAAAAACGTTTTGGGACTCAAAAAATTTAGATAAAAAAATCATTGCTTTTTTATTTAAAAAAATTGACATTTTCTCAATAGAATAATCACATGATAATTTCAAGGCTAAATTTTTTAAAAAAACTTAGAAGCAGGGGTGGGGTGGGGGTTGGAGTTCGATTGCTTTTGAGAACTTTCACCTAGCGAGCTTTTTTGAACTAATTTTTTTATAAGTATTATACCAATCAATTTTCCATTGCCTGAAACGCAAATCCTCCAATATAAAGACTTGACATTAACTAGTTCTCTCCGAAGATTGTCTTAAATAGAGAAACTTTAATTTGAATCAGCCTGTGTTATTATTAATATTATTTTATTTTTAATGGCATCAAGAGTATTATCACGATCAAAATGAAATAGTTTGGCTGAAAGTAAGAACATTCTCTCTCTACAACTGTCATGCAGATTGATTTGAAAAGCTGTTGAGGAATCGAATAAAGCATACTTCACCATTCCGCATGTTTATTTCAAATTTTAAACCAGATTCGACACAAAGAGACTAGGAAAACGTCTTTACGCGAATGTAGCAGTTTAATATGGATCCAAGAAATATATTCAGTATAAAAATTTATGAATTCGTGAATCGCTGTTATGATTCAGGAGAAAATACGATCTCTTGCGTTTAGTGATATAAGGAGTATTTTTTAGGGCGTGGTCATATTTGAAGAAGGATATAAATCATGAAATTCAACAAATCTAGATTTTCTTTCTTTAGCAAGTCAGAGATTCTTCTTGCTAGCTTACTTTTCTATACGTATAAAAAATAATAATAATTTCGATTCTAGTTTTAAAAAAATTAAAAACTGTGTTTTGTTATGAACACGAAAGATATCCCAAAATATATGTTGCTCAGAAAAAAGTCAAAAGTTGTGAGTAAAAATAAGAAAAGGAAAGAAAGTCTTTGTTTAAATGTATAATATATTGTAACAAGTGGACGAACGCCGCGGAAACACATCGAAGGAGAAGGCGTTGGCGACGGCTGTGAAAAAGCTTGGCACCAGCCGGGTTGGTTTGCCGAAAAGAATTGTCTGGTAGCCGTTGGATCTTCCATGAAACTCCGCGTGTTTCCACGCACTCACTCGCTCGGCTATATAAGGAATGGGTTGCCGTAGTTTCGGCAGTTTCCTCACGGAAGAGAAACGTCTCGCTGGACTAGCAGATTACTTTTCTCGCTTGTTATTAGTGAGCTGTTTACGTTTGCTGTTAACTTATAATTGAGCTCGCTGTGATGTACTGTTTACTTTGCTATACGCTAACTGTTTTGCCGTCTGTGTTTATTGGGCGTAAGGTTTGCATTTAAGCTGTAAGTGACTGTTGACTGCTGTATTGTGTTTATCTGAAATTTTACTTTATCAAGTCATCCTGTAAATAGCTGTAAATAAATTTGTTTGTGCTGTCCTCAAGTAAAGTCTATACAATCCGAATCCGCTACGCTAAAAACGTAACAGTATTTTAAATTTAACATCAAAATATAATTCCTCTTATGACTATTATTTACTAATATTTTATCATTTCTTATAAAATTGACTTCAACGCTTCGCAAATTTATGATTTGGTTTTTAGATTTCATATCCCGATTTTTATGTAATCTTCTTTTCAATATACTAACAAAAGCTTGTTTTTTTTTCAAAGACAAACTTTTCATCTTTATTATTTACTCTTTTTAAATCCTTAATACATTTCAAACCTTACTATCATAAATATTATGTAATTTCATCTAAACAGTTGACCAAAACTTATTTGCAGATCGCGCCACTTGTAGAAAATCAAAATTTAACTAAAACGAATTCATTGATTTAAATTAATTGTTAAGAAGATTTAAATTCTGTATCTTCGTATCATTATGAATAGATATTACAACTGCTCTAAATTTCAGATCTTTAATATAAAAATGTACCCGATTTAGTGGACAAACTAGATTCTCCTATCTGGCCAATAAAAGTCAGGCCGTAAGAAGTTATCGCCCAAAGACGCACAGAGAAGGAAATGGGAATGAACGCGAAGCACCAAGGAGAGGTATAAGAAGTATATTAATTTTTTTTTTCAATTTTTCGAGTTGGAAAAAAAAAGTTTTGAAGCTCGAACAATTTCGAGACGGGAAAAAAACACAACACTTTTCTATAGGTAGACTATTGCGTTTTATAATAGTTAAGTAATAATTCAAAAACAGTTTAATCAAATCACCAAAATGACTTTGAAATACAGTTTTAGAGTCCAAAAATCATTTGAAAAAAAAACGATATCAGTTGTTTTCTAAATATCGACTTTTGCATAATCTCATAGTCACGTGATTGCTACAAAATGGTTGTTGTTGTTACTTATGTCACTTGCCTAGGGACAAGCCCCCTGCTGATACAGCAGCAGATTTAAGCCGAAAGCAGCGTCTCTCGTTTTTGAAGTAGCGCCAACTCGGACCAAGAGTACGACTTAGTTACACACTCAGCACATTTGCTTGCACAGCCCCTTTTTACATGAGGCACAGTCACACAATTCAGAGATAGCACACAGAAGAATAACCATGCCCGAACCGGGACTCGAACATGGAACTCCCAGAACACGAGGAAGACACGCTACCTCTGTGTCAGAAAGTCGGCACAAACTGGTTAATGACGTAAATGAATTAGAACAAACCATATCTTAAAAAATAATTATGTTCTCAGATGATAAAAAGAAATTAACGATACTAGATTTAAATTTTTATCATAATTTAATGATAATTATTAATAATTTAAATAGAATTCTCGATTGATGTATTTCTTAACTGCCCAGAAAACATCATGATTTGTTAGTATACGAAAAATTTAAGTAAAAGATCACTGTTGCTGATTTGAGCGTAAGTCAAAAATTCAATCCGCTAGACACACGTTAAGAAATCAATAATTTTCTAAATATAATGCAATCGTTTTAAATCATAAATGGCAAATGAAATCAAAACTGAAAGTTCACGACATTAAATTTCAATAACCTCTTTAATTAACTAAATTTGTTTTTATATTTGTTTTACATTTACAAGGGAAAATGGATTAATCGGCTTAGTACTCTTAATTACTTTTTCCAAAACTAACGAAAGGAGATTTTAAATTAACATATGTTATTAATTCTTTTCTTTAAATGGGATATGGTTCGTTTATTTGGGAGAAAACAGTTCTCTTTGGAAATAACTTTTTCGCCTCAGATATAGAAATTAGCTCGATAAATGACAAAATTTTATTTTCTTAAAAATGTTCCCAAACATTTCATTCTTAATGAATTGACTTCTTTTTTTAAAATTTTTTAACGCATATTTGTTTTTAATCATCAAATATAAAATTCATTTGAGATCTTCGACAAGCTAAATTGAAAATAATTTTTCATTGCTTTATTTCATAAATTTTTTTTCTCACTTTTGACTAGTAAGCTCTTTTTAAAAGTTGTTAAGAACATTCGAAATTAAAACTTCTGCTTTCAAACATCGAAACTAATGCTGTAAAGAAAAGATCCGAGATTTGAAATTTGTTATCGGAAGTGGATCTGAGACTTTAATTCCTCTTTTAATTAAAAAATTCCAGTTACTTTTTCAAAGAAAGAATTTATCTGTTATAAAGAAAAGAACATTCAAGAAGGCATCATGCATTTTTATTCAAAAGAATATCTTCAGAAAATCCTTTTTTTTAAAAAAAACATTCGTTTTAATCAAGGATCGTAAGTTTGAATGTATTATTTTTACTCAAATCTCTTTTGTGGAGAGAGTTTGCATGTAAAATGGTGAAAGCAATGGAACATAATTTTTATGAATTGCTGTTGGAACTTTTTGACTTCTTTTTTAAAGTTACATTAAATTGTCGGAGAATAATAATGTGAAGGAAATTTTTCAAAATTTGATCAGGAAAGGCAATAACTTATTTTAAAAGATCTTAATCTTCCTTTTTCTTCTTCTTTTTCCGATTACTCTAAGGAAAAAATAGGAATATGTATTCTTAACCCAAAATGGT
Source organism: Argiope argentata (assembly GCA_026289955.1). NCBI lineage: Eukaryota > Metazoa > Arthropoda > Arachnida > Araneae > Araneidae > Argiope > Argiope argentata. The sequence continues at coordinate 970,138 of JAOUZG010011622.1, read as the reverse complement.
AGGATTTCTTAAAATGGAATTGAATGACTGAGAGATATAAATTTATATTCCATCTGTGTTATAAATAAAACACTGAAAATTTTTTAGATAAATATCTTTTGCAATAGTTAAAATATTCATATTTTATTTTGATTTCTTAAATTTATAGAAATAAGATTTATAAAATATATACTGCTACTATAATTGCTACTATATTGTTGAAATAAACACAGAAAACTTAATATTTTTATAAATCTGCAATGTTGCTTTTAACTCGAAATCGCCAATTTCTGAGATCACCAATACAGCATCCGATCAGCTTCCAGTAGAGCCGATGGTGAAACAATCTTTCCAGTGATTGAACTAACCATGCAGAGAAGCAACATTACAGATTTGTAATGTAAATTCTTAATCATGGCTTAGATTTCATTAACATGTCAACAATTTAGCATTCATTGAAATATGTGTAAAACACTAGTTCTTATTTTGAGATGAACTGCTATAAGAAACAATATTACAGGAAATATATAAAAACGAAGCAATATTACAGGAAACGAATAAAGCTGAAATATTACAGGAAATGAATAAAGACGAAGCAATATTTCAGGTAAAGAATAAAGATTAAATTAAAGGATAGGAAATGAAGAGAGATGAAGCAATATTACAGGAAAGGAGTCAGCTTTATTACAGGCAATGAATAAAGAGGAAGCAATATTACAGGCAATGAATAAAGAGGAAGCAATATTACAGACAATGAATAAAGCTGAAGCAATATTACAGGCAGTGAATAAAGACGAAGCGATATTACAGGAAATGATTAAAGATGAAGCAATATTACAGGAAATGAATAAAGATGAAGCAATATTACAGGCAATGAATTAAGAGGAAGCAATATTACAGGAGATGAATAAAGAGGAAGCAATATTACAGGAAATGAATACAGCTGAAGCAATATTACAGGCATTGAATAAAGAGGAAGCAATATTACAGGAAATGAATAGAGGTAAAGTAATATTACAGGTAATAAATAAATATAAAGTAATATTACAGGAAGGAATTTTTTTGTTGTTGAACCGAGCAGAAAGCACAATTCTAATGATAATAGTGCTTTGTTTTGTTTTTTAAAACATTGTTTTTTCATAATTAGAATTTTTAATAAATATTTGTGTGTGTGCCTGAGTGTGTGTTTGTGTGACCCCACAAACTTCGAATTAACTATTTTCCGATATCAATAAGAACTCTGCCCGCTTTTCACGTTTTCTCTCCAAAAATGTTCGAAATAACCCAATTCCATTCTTTAGTTTCTCTTTTTCGCTTCTGGGCAAAGAAAAATACATTTAGAATAGCTATAGTTCTTTTTTTCTCGTTCAGTTGCCCGTCCTTTTTCACTTCTGACATATAAACCATTTATATTTTCTCGTGTATGATTAAAGATACGATCGGGAGACCCTTAGAACTCTCATATGTTTTGACCCATAAAGAAACGCATTTATTTTCTCCTCTGCTTTTATTTTTTCCGAATTTCTGGAAGGGATCAAAAAGAATTTCGAGTTTATTCCAAAGTTACGATCGTTAGTCAAATCTTCAGATGTTGGTAAAGTTGAATCGATCTCTAAAGGAAAATTTCTTTACTTGTTTTTCCATCCAATTTTTTACTTCTGTATAAAGGAATATTAATAGCAATGGAAGCTGCCTTTATGCATAATTCAAAAAGCTCTTATTGTACCTAAAATGTTATGCGCCATTTTGCATAAGTACATCTTCTATGAACTGAATGGGAGGAGATGCCCTCAATAAACGGTATCGGCATTTGAAATCTTTATAGCGCCTAAATGCCATCACAAGAAGTCATTTAAATTTTCTACAAAAAAAAACATTCTACTCCTAGTTACGATTTTGTTGGTTTACGATACGCATTTTCTGATATATAGGCACTGTGTATTATCATTTATTGCTAGTTTTTCCACTTGGTTTTGAATATCAGTTTTGTTGATTTACTGTTATGATTTATTTATATAACTATAAAAGAAGAATAGATAAATCTGTATATGGAATTGAGAGTATCTGTCTTTGAAAAGAGGATGAAGGTCTTGATTTTTGAAGGCTTATTTTCGAATTTTCATACATCAATATATATTTTTATTTGACGGGACTTAAATTTGAATAATGTGTGAGATCATTTCATTAACGAAATTCATTTGCATAATGTTGAAAGAAGATTTTAAAAAATTTGGTATTATAAGAAGTTTACAACGAGAAAATAACATAATCATAACAAAATTTTAAATCAAATGTTGACTAATCACCATTGTAATTACTTGATCCTGTCCGATCAAATAAGAGGGTAGCTTTTAAAGAGAAATTCTTTATTTACAACCTTATGTCCCATAAAAACAACTCGCTCTCATCTAAATTAATATAATCGATAATATTTGCATCTCGGGTAACAGTTATAGATGAATAGTTTATCGAATAATTTCGAAGAAACAACCTCACAAGAAAAGCTAACATGCTGTTAGTGCATCAGGCTACTACAGCGGTAACTTAAGGGATCCACCGATAATCATCGGGTGGATCTTACATCAGAATCTCGATTCACACGAAACTTCTGTGACTTTTTTCAAATGATTCTCCGCCGAAGACCTCGAAAATCGGAAGTCTCTCTAGAACTCTCCAGCAGATTTTCTTTTTCTCTCTCCTCCAAAATCTTGCATACATAACATCTTATGTTACATAATTTTGTTTCTGTCAGGGGGTTTTGGTGTCTCCAAAATAACACAGGCAAAAAATATTCATTTTTTCATTAGTAGATAGCGAGTCACCTGACCCATGACATTTGAGGTTTGTTTTACCAGTATTGTTTCAAATATTTAATTAAGGCTACTGTTAGATGCTTTTTAATTGTCGTTTCTGTGAAATGCCGTTATCTTCCAATTTGTTTACGATTGGTTACTTTTAAATAATTAATATCGCGCTCAAAAAATTATCGTTTTTTTTTTTCATTCTTTTTTAGTTTTAACTATCACAATTTTGTAAAACGCGACTTATATTTATTCTTTAATGATATTATAAGCGCTTTCTTACTAATTGTATTTCTTAAAATATTGTAAACATTAGAATATAATTTTAATATCAATATGCATTACGATCATTGGATTTTACCACATACACAATAGATTCAAGTAATATTGAACTTTTTGTCGAAATTACTGTTTTTTTTTTAATCTTAAAATCGTTCTAGCTCGATAACTTTGTTTGCCTACTAGAAAAATTGAAAATGAAAGTTTAAAAAAGTTCATTAGAAAGAGAGATAAAGAAAGTTCCGTAATTTTTTTAACCGGTTTAAACTGGTTAATGATTTAAATTAATTAATATAAATAATCATTTTAAAAATAATAATGTTCTCACATGATAACTTGAAATTTGCGACCGTATAATTTTAAAATGTTGTATCCCTTTCTACTTGTTTATTCTTTTGTTCTTCTTTTTCTTTTTCTTTTTCTTTTTCTTTTTTCTTTCTTTCTTTCTTTTTTATTTTGCTATCAAATGTAATAAAAGGAAAAGGTAATTTTTCGAATCAGTTTAAAACGTCTGCCAAGATGAATTTGTTGTTTCTGATGCCATCAAAGGAATCATAAGTAACATTAAATTAAATCGGACAGCAAACGATTTCTTTAATTTGCATCAAAATGTCTTCTTTTCCTTGAAAATGTTGATGATTTAGGAAATTTTTATCAAATTATTTCGTTTGGCATCTGAAGTAAAATCGTTTGCACATTCTGTATGGTTTTCGAATTAGATACAAGTTCTAAAAAAAGATAGATAGAAATTTGGCTTCTAGATATTTTATTTTATCATAAAATAAAAAAAATTCAACATACATCTGTTAAAATTATCCGCCTTATCATAACTGGCTTGCTTTTTTTTTTACTGTTATCAAAATGTTAAATGATATAAATTATTGATTCTGATGTTTGAAAATATTTCTATCGTTCTAAATGTAAATATCAAAATAGCTGCGAATAAGAATTATTTTTCTCTACCCGAACGAGACGAATTTCGTTTTGGCAGTTTTCATTTTAATTTTTAAGGGTTTAAATTACATACTAGATTTTACGGACGCCATTTATTTTAAACATTTTTTCAGATTCTAGTCTTATTTTATTCTAACTTTTAAATAATACATAAAAAACTCCTTTTTTAATGTTTTATATTTTTATGTCTTTTTAAGGGTGTTGATTTTCTTTTATTGCCCTATAAATCCATTTACATTCTATTTTAGTAGTTAAATTATTATTCATGGTACTTTAGTGTCATTACTAGAGCTCAAATTCTTGTTTTATTATATCTATTAATAACTAGTTTTAGTGTTTTAACGACTCCCTTTTTTTAAATATTTTTTAGGAATAGCAGTTTGATAGCAATTAGGTTAACTTTTATTTTTTAATGTAATATTGTTTATAACTTTGAGTACTACTTGCAAATTACATCTACAAAATTAGATCGAAATTCTCTGCTGAGCTAATGTTAAATTTAAAGCTATCCTAATTTTGTATATAGATTCTTTGACGTAAATAATAATGTTCTCATTTGATAACTTGAAATTTTCCTTCAAAAATTTCATTTTTAATTACATTTATAAGTATTTATTTTCTTTAATTATTCAACTTAATTCACTATTAATTATTTGTAATTTCTTCGTAATAATAATCATTTTTCATTTCCATTTAGGTAAGCTGAATATTTGACTATATTTTCAATTAAAGATTCTGAAATATGTGGAATTGTATAACAGAATAGCTTCACTGGTCAATCAGGTATGGAAATCAAAATTTCTTCTTTTGAAATGCATTTTCAAAAACAATAGAAAAGGAATAAAAGATATAACATGGTTGAACAACAGCATATCGAACTTTTATATATCGAAAATTCCTCTATATCGAATTTTTCATGTGCCTTCACTTTTTGTTAGAAAGGCAGTTTCTATGTATCAATATAAATCTCTATATATGAAATAAGACTTATGTATACTTATTACAATTATAAAGTGTATATGAATTCCATTTGTTAAAAGAGTAAGAATTAGATAAAGAAAAAAACTGTTTTACTGATTCATATTATGATTGAAATTTAGAGAAAATTTAATAACAAAAAATCTATAATTTTTAACTTTTATATATAGCAATCCTAACTTGGATTTCTTTCATTGAACATTACAGTTAGGCCTAAATAAGATTCAACTCTGATTTTGATAACATGCTTTGAAAACGATAAAAAATAAATATAAATGTTTTCCTGTTTGAATATAAATGAGTATTATTTTGAGAAATATTCTCTTTATCTAATAAAAGATTATATTTATAAACATCAGTGGTGTTTTTTCTCAAAAAGGATTAAATCTTTGATTTTTTAAAATAGGAACATGCATTTTTATTTCATTTTAGATAATATTCAATCATATATATTTAAATATTTTTTAATAAATTTTTTAATTGATTTAATTTTTAATACTTCTTTGATAGCAAAAATTAATTTTATATAATTTTTAATAAAAATCATTATAAATTTATAATATCTATTTCTATATATCGAAATTTCTGTTCACCGAATTTTTTCTTGCAAATTTATAAGTCTTTCTTTCAATTCGATAAATAGAAGTTCTATTTTACATATGTTATCTAATGAAGCTGGTAAAAGTGGTGTTTTTAATTTAATTTAAACAGTAAAATTTTGTTCGAAAAACGAAAATATCAGCCGATTTCATAAATAGGTCACCCAGCTGAAAGGAAGGAAATTATAGATTTTAAAAATTCATTACATAGAGAAGATCAACTGTATTTATCAATTTTTATTTCATACGGATATTTAATTAGGTAAAATCCATCGGATAAACTTCTTTTTTCTGGATTTATAAAGACGTTTGAAGAGTGGTTTCCAAGTGCCTTTGCTGGCCAAATTATTGGCTTAGATTACTGACATTTTAATTTGTAATAAAATGTATTTTTTAAAAAATTTAAATTGTTATTTGAGGCGTAATGAAAAAGATGAATTCATTTGAATTGATTAAAATCAAAAAGTGTATGTAATATAAAATAAAATTAAAAGTGAATATTCTTTTGAGGAGTTAATGATTGGTAAAAACATGCCATTGGATTTTTTAAGAATGAGTTTGAATTCCAATATAGCATTTAAAAACTTTGTGTATCAAATTCGACTAAACACTATTATTAAAATTAAGAGATAAAAATTATATCTATTTAATAAAATCTATTTCATGTCCGTAATTTTTTGAATATTAAAATGATACAAAGACACTTTTTGTGAGATAATTGTTTTGGAAGATATTAACATCTATTTCCATTGGTAAGTCCGCAATTACCCATCTAGTGACAATTGAGCCCATTTTTGAGCTCGATTATACTTAATGTTTGAAACTTTTTTCTTGAATTATTCCTTCTAACTATATTGACTATTTTGTTAACATGGCTTGCCCTTTCCAAAATTTTTTATAATATTTTGCAGCTTCATCAATTAATAAAGTGAAATACTCAATTTATTGTAACTGTAATTGATCGGATAGAATTGGAAAAATCTGGGATTTTTAGCATCAAAGGCCGACATCCCATGTATGCAGCTGTGTTGTTGTTACTAATGGCACTTACCATGGACAAGCGCGCTGACGGACGTCAGTGATTTTAAGCAGATTGAGCGTCTCTTGTTTTTCATTAGCGCCAACTAGGGTCAAGAGTACGACTTAGCTACTTCATTCGTCACATTCGCTTGCACAACCCCTTTTTACAGGGGACACATTTACATACCATACAGATAGTAAATAAAAGAACAATCATGCCCGAACCGACAATCGAACCTGGGACGTCCAGATCTCGGAGAAGATGCTGTAATTACTTGATCCTGGTCGATCATATAAAATGGTAGCGGTTTAAACACAAAGGTTTTATTCACATCGTTATACAATAACAAAAACAACACGTCCTCTAGGTTAAATGCTCAGAAATATTTACAACTGGATTGTCAGTTTGGCATCTATGCCGAGAATTCACAAGCTGTCCGAGTATCCGGCTACTCCACAGATCTACGGATTACTTCCGGTAGATCCTTTCAATAAACTCGAGATCACGTGGTATCTCTTCAACTTCAGCTCCGCTCACAGCTCGTCTCGTTGTCGTATCCGCTGTCGCCCAGTCTCTTGCCAGATCAGCTGGTCCCGTCTCCTCCTCATCAGCTTCTCGACCGTCCATTTTAACAGTGATGAAGCTCCACCTCTCAGGCTCGCATTGGCACGTTGGAGATGCCGATTATCCAATCCTTCTTCAGGATACTCCCAATGGCGCGCCGTTATGTCGTGGGAATATACTTGAAACATCCGCCCCTTAACAGAACCTTCACAATACACAAATGTTCGCATCTGCGTTCGCTTAGTACTTCTTTCTTCAATGGATCGTAAAGCGCATATGCTGTTCATTATTGGAACTTTATCCTAGCTTTATTCAGCTTTCCCATAGAAGAAATAGTCCCGTCTGGTGTTTTTACACGGTTTACTTCTTTAATGGGTCGTCGCCAGCAAGTGTGCTCCATTATTTTTCTCATTCAGGTCCGAAGGGCGACACTAAAAGGGAGAAACACAATGCGAAACAAAGGATGAATATTCTCACTGCTGGCTAGAAGTAGCGATGTTCGAACATGTGTCGCTTTTAAAAGGAGACCATGTGACGACTTCTTCACAGCGCGTTACCACTAAGCCAGGACGCCGGCGTATGCAGCTGTAAATATATTCAATGAAACAGTTTAAAATCCACCCTATATTTTGTTTACATTTAATTGTTGCCACTCGACAATAACTAACAAAGGTCATATCTCGGCCTAGTGTTTTATGTATACAGATTGCTCGGAATGACTTATCCCAAAGTTAGTCTCTTTTGATCCCCTCCTTTTAATTTTGAGGAATTAAATTTTTATATATCATTTCCAAGGAACGTTCTATCATATATTTTACGAAGAGTAACAATTTAATTCTTTGTTAATACATTTCACCGCCCTTATCTCCACTAGACCCGAGTCCGCTTTATCCAACTGTGGTTTTAACCCAGTTCATCCAACTCAAATATTTCACGAACTGGGTGGAAATTTCTTCTTTTTGTTGTTCGAGCGCTCCGTCTCTTTTCAAGTGGGGCCGAGAGAATAAATATTGAAGTTTAGCGCTCGGAACACCAGCTGCGAATTCCAAAAATAAATCAAGAAGAAAGGGGAGAACGGTTTCATTTCGATGGAGTCTTCATATTTTTCTTCGGCCTCGAAAAATATATTTTCTCGAGCTTTTAGAGCTATTGGTGGCAGATGGAAAGTATTCGCGCCGCTTTTGTGGAGAGCGAAGTATTGCGAGTTTTATCCCAAGCCATTGTGAACCGGATATTGTAAGTTCTGTGCAGATGTTTCAGTGACGAGAGGCCTCATTTGTATTTATTGTAAGATCGGCCATTGTAGTTTTGAAGTGTTTATCGTTGTCGAATTCGGTTATGAATGATGTTAATATGTGTTTTCTTTTTTTACCGCGTGTATTAAAATTTATTGTGGTGTTTTTTCATTTAAATGTAGATTCTGCTATACTATAGTTTAGAATTTTATTTAAACGACAAGACAAAATTTGTACCATTCCGTTGTTTGTCGGACTATGTAGTTATAAGAATTTCGATTTCTTATCAACTTATTTATAAAAAAACAAATAATAACGCAACTTTTTAACAGCTGGTTATTGGACACTGTCTTTAAAACCATTTCAACATGATTTAATTTAAAGAAACTTTTTTATTTTATTAACAACCTACTTTATTTGTGAATTGAAACTGTTGATAATTTCATAAAGTTGACATTTAACTTTATTAAAGAAATAAAACTATCGATAATTTTATAATGTTAACAATAAACTTTATTTGAGAAATGAAACAATTGGTAATTTTATAATCTTAACATTCAACTTTTTAAAATGAAACTATCAATAACTTTATAATGTGGACAATCAACTTTATTTGGAAAATAAAGCTATTGGCAGTTTTAGAATAACAACTATCAACTAGATTTGGGAAATGAAACTATTGATAATTTCATAAGGTTGACAATCAACTTTATTTGTGATTAGAAACTATTGATAATTTTCTAAGAATGACAATCAACTTTATTTGTGAAATAAAACTATCGGTAATGTTATATTGTTAACAATCAAATTGATTTTTTAAAGGAAACTATAAATAATTTTATAATGTTCACAATCAACTTTATTTGTGATAAGAAACTATTGATAATTTTATAAGAATGACAATTAATTAGATTTGTGAAATGAAGCTATCGTTAATTTCATAAGATTGACAGTCAATTTTATTCGGGAAATAAAACTATGGATAAATTTATAATGTTAACAATCAACTTGATTTGTTAAATGAAACTATCGATAAATTTATAATGTTAACAATCAACTTGATTTGTGAAATGGAACTATCGATAATTTTATAAGGTTGGCAAGAAAATTTATTTGATAAATGAAACTATTTATAATTTTATAATGTTGACAATTAATTGGAATTGTGAAATGAAACTATCGATAGTTTTATAATAACAATCAATTGAATTTGTGAAAGGAAACTATCGATAATTTTATAATGTTAACAATCAATTTGATTTGTTTAATAAAAACTATTGGTAATTTTATAATGTTCACAATCAACTTTATTTGTTAAAAGAAACTATTGATAATTTTATAAGAATGACAATCAATTAGATTTGTGAAATGAAGCTCTCGATAATATCATAAGGTGGAAAATCAACTTTATTTGTGTAATAAAACTATCGATAAATTTATAATGTTAAAAATCAATTTGATTTTTTAAATGAAACTATCGATAATTTTATAATGTTAACAATCAATTTGATTTGTGAAATGGACCTATTGATAATTTTATAATGTTGAAAAGAAACTTTATTTGCGAAAATAAACTATTGATAATTTTATAATGTTGACAATAAATTGGATTTGTAAAATGAAACTATCGATAATTTTATAATAACAATCAACTTGATTTATGAAATGAAACTATCAATAATTTTATACTGTTAACAATCAATTTGATTTGTTAAATGAAACTATCGATAATTTTATTATGTTAACAGTCAGCTTTTTCTTAATGAACCTAACGATAATTTTATAATGTTAACAATCAACTCAACTTTAAAAAAATTTCCTTCTTAAAGTAGGTTGAAACTGATTACTCATGTTATGTACTCATTAAATCATCTCCATTTTTGCCGTGGGGTTGAATTATAATGCCGTTTTCTCTAAAGAATAGCAATGCCCCTGGATTAAGAATCTTTAGATCCAGGCACTCAGCGAACCTTCTCGCACAGTTACATTTTATTCTAGTCGGCATTCTTATTCTTTATCAGTTTCTCAGAATTCTTTTTGTATGGCTTCCTTTCAACATTCATTCAAGTCTCATGTTTATTTATTTCGGATAATTTGGTTTGTACTTTTTTCCCAATTAAATGTCATAATTAGTTATATACTTATATCCAAACGTGATTTAAAAAATTAGTTTTCTCTTAAATGTCTTGGGCAAGTAAATATTGCAAGAGATCAGTAACACAATGATAATAATTTATGTGCGGTATTTGGAAAAGAAATCTTTAGATTGAACAAAACTGAAAAATAAAAATGGACACGTGAAACGTTGCAAACTAAAATATGAAAATATAGAAAAATTAATTAATGAAAAAATAAGTTACTATTGATTCATAAATATATTTCATATCGTGCGACAAAAATGTTAATAGAAATAAAATATCGTCTGGTATAATAATGAATAATAATGAAGACACAAAAAAATATGCAGCTGTTTTCAAAAGACATCTGCTTTTGTTTTTTGTTGAAAATATTCTAGAAAATAATAAAAATTCAAATCCTCTCGAATTCATTTCAAAATCTTTAAATCGCATTTATTAGAAAAAAAATTATCTAAATTTTCCAATGATATAAAAATTGTTTTTTCTTTCTTCTTGAGAACATATGCAGTAATCTTGTGAATGCAAAGCACCCCACTTAATATTAAATAGATAAATAGCTTATTTTAATTTAAAACTACTTTTATTTCTATAGATCCCATTTTCACTAATCCAGCATAGTCAAATTTTGTGTCTTCTATTCAAATAGTCTGAGTTGTATAGCGACATAATAATTGGCTCAAACTGTATATTATAATATAGATATATATAAAAATAAAGAATGAGAAGCAAATTTTAGAAATTCAAAATGATTTATTTATCTCTAAGAATACTTTTGAAAATTATGTTTTTAATAAACTGGGAACTAATCTTTGGAGATGTATAAAATATTATAATACCACGAGGAAAATAAAGTTAACATAATGAAAATATTAGGTATTGCATTAGACAAACTATTACATCAGAAACTAAATTGAATAATTCTTCGGTATGAAAGAACTTTAGAAATTTGCGAATTGAATTTAGAAATTGAAATTTTCTTTATTTCAATTTTATCATCAAGACTTAATGCATTTGGAATGTCTTAAATGAAATATATATTTCCAAAGATGCCAGATCCAGATATTTTCTGTTAAACTTATTCAGTAACTATTTGAAATCCAAACATGCAATTTTTCTTTCATAAATGATAATAGTGATTTACAAAGAGTGAAGAAAAAAAATTAAAAAAAGGACGCTTTTAAATTAATTTCTTTTAGAAAATGTCTTTAAAATAAATAAAAAAAAGTTAAGACATTTTAAAAAGCAAAGAACTAGAATTGAGTGCTTTCTGGTATGTTTAGTTTCGAGGAAGAAAAATTAATGGCATCGATTTTGTTTATCTCGCTTTCTTCTGATATTTTTATTTTGTGGTTCCCGGTTAACGATTGTATTGAAATTTAATGAGTTCATTCGCCCATTTTTCGGTACTTACGTATTTGATCATCGATATTTATCGCCAAATGTGAAGGCGTCGCCAATGCGTTGCTAAACCGACAATAATGGTAAAAAAACGTCATTGTTTTAAAAAAATTTCAAACCTTAACTGCATCCGCCATTTTGTTGATTTCATTGGCGTCGGCATTTTATCTCCAAATTTGAATCCGTCGCCAATGAGTTACTAAACCGTTGGCGACGACGGTCTAATAATAAGTACCCATTTTTGCTGCGGGTTAGTTTATTATCTTAATCACAAAAAGAGTTTCCATAACTCTGGTTACTTATTTAATATTATCGTTGTTTAATAATACTATTTTTGGTTTTCAGATTTCATTATCTTTCCGGTTTTGATTCTATTTTTCTGTCTATAACTATATCTCTAATTTGTGTGTGTGTGTGTGTGTTTTAAATTCTATCAAGTTGTTTTAGTTCAAAATAGAATAATATTTTTATGTAGTCTTTAACAACCCATCGAGATAGGTGCCCAGAAAATTTTTCGACTATTTTTAAATTAAAATTTTACCCGTTTTCCTTGAAGTAAAATTGTGGAACGTAGATAAATTCGTGAATGTCTTGCATGATATTGGAGA
>JAOUZG010011622.1:937028-949336 GCA_026289955.1 Argiope argentata | reverse complement strand
TGTGTGTGTGTGTGTGTGTGTGTGTGTGTGTGTGTGTGTGTGTGTGTTAGAAGTTAATTAATATTATGTGTGTCAAATTCGACAACTCTGAGCTTATCTTTCTACAAATCTACAACCGTCAAATTTGACACATATAATTTGATAATAGAAATGGCCGCTTTTAAACTGTTTCTTTTTGTAATTTTGGGTAATTAAAAATTAACCGTACTTGTGGCGCTCTCCCTCTAGGACATCCAAAAGTATTACAGTACAAAAGTTACTTTTATACTTTTACGTCATTTTGAAGAAAAAAAAATTAAAATAAAATCTGCTGTGCATATTTCAATGTATCATGTCAGAACATCATTTCTTGAATGGCCAAGCACCACGTGCTCGTGCAAGTTGAATTATATTTTTATTCATTTTGATGGTTTCATCTGAATGAGTCACTTTAGTATTGCAAACGATCCAAAAAAACTTTGTCTCGCATTAATTGTTTAAAAAAATATATCACATTTCCTATTTATTACATTTCATACAATCACGTACTAAAAATGACACTTTTCTACGTACTTTTTGCTGTAGTCATTAAATAATTTTTTAAAAAATCAGAGCTTTTGTAAATGCGATGGCAGCGCGTTATTAAAAGCTGCTTTTTTGAGATGCTAGTACAGATAATAAAACTTTTATTTTCTTCTACGGATTTTTGTTGATTATAAAAACCTCATCCCCAAAACAACATCATGTTCTGATATGATAAAAAAAATTGTATCAGTAAAACTATTTTTTTATTTCGAGTTTTTTTTCAAAAATTTTCAATTTTTGAAAAATATTTTGTGTACAATTTTGGAAACAGTTTCCGTCCTTCCAATGATTTTCAGAACTGTGTACTTTGGTACATGATTTATTCGGTTGATTTTCTTAGGAACTGAGGAAAATATGTCCCCTTTACAGTTCTAAATATAACATGCATTTTACAAATTCCTGACAAGTCAGATGCTAACAAAGACAGCTAGTAAATAAAAAATTGATGATTCTTGCTTTCTCATATACGATTCAAGTACTGTAAACGTAAAAAATATCCAACAAGACATTTTGACGATATTACACATTCAGATTCCCCTGAGATGATGCATGATTGAATTATATGTCTGTGAACTCGATAACTCTTAAACACCTTGAGCTTGATGAATGAAATTTAGTAATCGATTTATAGTTGAATTTGTAAATTTCGATCAAAATTTGAAGTCAATACATTCAGAGGAATTTAGTCTGACATGTTAATTCAATAACGCGAAAAAGCAAATAGCTAAGCAGATAACATTTGATTCACTATTTTAGAATCTGGAATGTAGATTTTTGTCAAATTTTTGATTAACTCTGTCAAAGGATCAGCCATCTGTAATTTCCGAGCTCGTAATAACAAGAACCCATTATTGGAATTCGATTATGTTATTTGGTGACTACAATTATAATTCCCTGTCAAATTTTGATTTCATTCATTAGGCAAATTAGGTTCCAAAATGCATATAATAGTTTTCAGTAAGAATATAAAATTCAGTTAATATAATTACTAAATAATGACAACGTACGATTATAACAAATATAATTACCTTGAAAACTTTAAGATAAATTCTGGACCAAACTAAAAATTTTATATTACATTTTTTATTATCCTTATTTTTTTAATCTTATTTGCATGCCTTATGGAAAAAAAATTAGCCATTTCATTTCAAAGATAAGATTTTTTTCATAATAACCAATTACTTATTGTAGTTTAAGAGCCATTAATTTTATATTTTGCAGAAAATAAATATGTTTTTAAAGTTTTAAAACCTGTTATCGCTTAGTACGATTGTAGAGTGAACGGAGATTAATAATAAATGGGTATTTCTTAAAAATTGTAGAAGCTGCTGTCAAGTAAAATTTGCAGATTAAATCCTTGCTTCGATTAAAAAATTGCTTGTAGTATTTGAAAAAGTGTTGATTTTGCTTATTTTTATTTATTGTCATCTCCCAATGCCTTTCTTGTCACTGTAACAAAACATTATTATGACCGTGTTGTTAGAACGTATATCGGTTTGGATTGAATGATTGAAAGTTGATTATTAAAAGGAAAAAGTACTATATTTTTAGATATAAAAGGAACATATACATTAATATTAATTGCAGAGGGAGTATTAGTTTTGAAAACATTTTCAAATCTGTCCTGAGATTCATTTTATTCCCTGTAAATCCGAGATACTCTTTATCTTATGATCCTTAGGTTAGGTATTCTTTTGCAGATTTGTAGGTTAAGAATGCAAATAAGATATTGCTAATTGTATTTTCTTACAGTAATAAACTTCGAATAAATAAATTTCAGTTAATGTTCTAGAAATTGTTTTTAAATACATAGCTCATATCACCATTTATGGATTAACGAACTTATTTTTGTCAAATTTTTCCCCTTTGTTCGTTAAATCGAGGGTTGGATGTATTCCAATACTTGGATATAAAAGGTGTTAGAGTGTCCCAAAATCAACGCAAGATTTGAATTTACCACCATTCGTGCAGTAAAGGGTTGGTAATATGTTTAAAAAAACCATTTGACAGACGATAGTTTAGGGTTATTAAAAGTGGAGCACTAATCGATACAACAACATATTAATATAAAATTTGAATTAGGTAAAAAAAACACAGTTTTTTTCCATTAAATTGTTATATTTTATTGAATTATAAAGTATACAGGATAGGGCTGTATATAGAATAAGCACGCCCTTCCTAGCACTCACGCAGCAGACAGCGATAGCAGGGGGGCTAGGGGGCAATTGCCCCCCTGTCGGTAGCCTCTTGCCCCCCCCTCTTCGGCGAGATATTTAGAGTTTCGTCAGCAAAAATATTCGTCATTGCAGGATGGTTGTAGAGAGCTGCGCATTATCGAATATGATTATTTAAAAAAAAACTCCTTGAAATTAATATATTGTAAACAATCAAAATATCCAAGTAATGGTTAAATTGTTTAGAATATATTTGGCAAGATATTCGATAAGGTGGTAGATCAATAATATGCCATATTTTCATAGACAATTTCTGATAGACCTAAAAATTGAAAATAATGGATGTCGAAGACATATGTTAAGCAGATCTTCAGACATCTGATTCAAATGTCGTTCATTCAGCTTGTAATTTGTACCACTTTTGACAACATAACCGATAAAAGTGATAGGCTAAATTATTGACAATTTTTGATCGATCGACTATAAACTCCATGCGACGAGTGTCGAAGAAGTCTGCAGATTTCCGACATTTGATTAAATGGTCGTTCATTTAATTGCACTATAATTTGCACTTATTTTGACAATATATCCGACAATTGAATGAGATATCGCATCATATCGCGTAACAACGTTATTTTTTTTTACATTTGTACAATGAACAACTTAATAACACTTGATTTTCTCTAATTAAAGGTAAAATTAACTATTTTTAGTTATTTTAAAGCCAAATGGGAGACATTTTGCTTGCCTCCTGTCGGATTTGTCTTGCCTCCCCGTCGGCAAATTCCTGCCGCCGTTTCTGGTCTTTTGTCGAAATTTTCCATTACCATTTGGCATAAAAGTGGCTAAATGCTTTTGATACTGCGTTGAGTTTCTGCTTTCAATACTGGCGTGCCTGTGGGCTCATTGGCATAGACTTCTAGCTTCAAATAAAGTTATTAAAAGAAATCCAATGGTGCTAGATTAGACGATCTAGGGAGTCAATTCTCAAATTTTCGAACAATGGTCGCCAGATTTTCATTATTTTTGAAATGTTGCTCAACAATGAAACCTCATTGTTCTATGTGTAACGCTTCATTTTTACAAAATCTAAACTGTCAGCAGTCATATTCTTTTTTTAATAGGGTTGGAAATACTTTGGTAAACGACAGCAAATTCAAATATTTCGTTAACTTTTAGAAACTCTTTAATAATAAATTCCCAATTTAATTCTACGACTAAAAGGGGGTAACTTCCATTCCTACAATCATACTTTAACCTTATTTCTATCTTGATATATTTTCCAATAAACTCACTTTTCAAATGCATTGAAGGTGATTTACTCGAAGCCAGTGCGTCTGTACATCCCCAAATAAATACAGCTGGCCTGTATCTTTTCCATGCGAAAATATTTTCCGTGCTCAACATGGTCCCTCGCCACCAGATCGTTCGAAGAAGCCCACCTTCCGTGTCGAAACCGGTGCTATTTTTGGCTGGCTAGAAACCCTCCATAAACGTGCAGTGGGGCGTTAATATATAGTGTTAAGGTCAAGGGTTTCCTTTCCGCACCTTGAAGACTCATGTGCGATGGAATGAATGGGTCTTCTTCATACCTTCCCAGACGCCTAATACTGAAATAGACAGTTTTCTGTGAGTCATCTGCCGATTTTTTTGAACAGAACGGGAGTTGGCCGTAGACAATTTTTGGTACAGTTTTAAGAAAGATTGTAATGAGCGGAAGGAAGAGGAAAATTTGATTTTTACGTGTTGTTCTTGTAAATGTACAGAACCCCCAAACTTCCGCGTTTGCTTAAGAACTGGGTTTAGTAATTCATTGTCTGGTGCTTTTTTTTATCATGTCAGAGCATGATGTTGTTTTTCGGATGAGGGTTTTGGCGTCAACAAAAATCCGTTGGCGAAAAATAATAAAATTCGTAAGCGAAAAATAAAATTTTTACTATCTGCCCGAGCATCTCAAAAAATCAGCTTTTATTAACGTGTTGCCATTGCATTTATAAAAGCTCCGATTAAATAAAATAAGTTAATGACGTTTGTTCTAAGATTTTTTGCGTCAATTTGGAGATTTTGGCGGTTTTAATGAGTATTAATGAAAATGTATGATTAGTATTGAGCATTGATCTATATATTATTGTCACTATGATTAATAGTTATTAGCTACTAATCGATTTTTGCAAAATGCTGATTCCCCAAAGATATTATTTATATTTAATTTCACTTAGCTTACTTAGATATAATTTCATTTCATAGATTTCGTCAAATCGTCAAACATAGTTTTATAACTGGAATACCACGTTTCTTGCATGAAAGGTTTTCTTTTTCTGTGAAATTAGGTTTCTTTATCGTGTCAGAACGCGATGTTGTTTTGGAAATGAGGTCTGTGGCATCAACAAAAATCCGCAGGTGAAAAATAAAAAATATATATTATCTGCACGAAAAAATAAGCTTTAATAATGCGTTGTCATTGCATTTACAAACACTCTGATTTTAAAAAAACTAGTTAATGACTACAGCAAATAAAACCTAGAACAATGTCCTTTTGAGCGTGTGATTATATGAATCGTCAAATCGTCCGACATATAATTTAATATCTTGAATACCACATTTCTTGTATGAAATATTTTCTTTTTCTGTGAAATTGTGTTTTTTATCAGGTCCGCACATGATGTTGTTTTGGAAATGAGGTCTGTGGCGTCAACAAAAATTCGGAGGCCAAAAATAAAAATTTAACTATCTGCAGGAGCATCTCACAAAATCAGCTTTTAATAACATGTTGTTATTGCATTTACAAAATCTCTAATTTAAAAAAAAATAAGTTAATGACCACAACAAATAAAACCTAGAAAAATATCATTTTGAGCACACGATTAAATGAAATGAAATAAATAGGAAATGGGATATTTTTTTAAAAAAAATAAATGCGAGACAAAGTTGTTTTGGATCGTTTGCAATACTAAAGTGACTCATTCGATGAAACTATCAAAATGAATAAAAAATATAATTTAACTCGCACGAGCACGTGGTGCTTGGCCGTTCAAGAAATGATGTTCTGACATGATACATTGAAATATGCATTATAGATTTCATTTTAATCTTTTGTTTAGATTTGAGTTATTTATTTCGTTTTTAAAAGTTTTCTTATCGCGTTTTTTGGTTCTACCTATCATTGACAAGTAGGGGATGAATTCGTGATCGCATGTTGCACATTAATACTGCATGTTTAATGTTGGAATTTCTTGAAGGTATTGCAGAAGATTGTGCTATCTTATTTCTGTATAAGCTAATACACAATTACGCTTACCACATGACCATAACCTCAAGTAAATACAAATTTAATTACAAGAATACAAAAAATTTCACTTTCATTCACAATTATACTTCAAAAATTTTCCTTAATTTGAATTAGGCGGCGTTCAATCTGTTTTACTTTCAGCACGTAAAATTGATATACTTTCAGATTTAATATAAAAAATAGAAAGAATGATATATTTTTAGAACAAATGTCAGAAGATACATAATACATACTCTTAACTCGGAATATATATATAAAAAATGGCACAGTTTTAAAGTTAATTCATAATATAAAGAATTGTGTTCTTTAAAACCGTCAAAATATAAAGTATACAAAACTTTTAACGCTAATGCCAAAAAATATTAAGAATGCAAAACTTTTAAACTTCTGATGTCTTTAAAACTTCTAATGTCAAAATACAAAGAATGCAAAACTTTTAATCTTCTAATGTCAAAATACAAAGTATGCAAAAATTTTAAATTTCTAATGTCAAAATACAAAGAATGCAAAACTTTTAAACTTCTAAAGTCAAAATACAAAGAATGCAAAAAATTTTTAACTTCTAATGTTTTTAAAACTTCTAATGTCAAAATACAAAGAATGCAAAACTTTTGACGTTAATGTAAAAATATTCAAAATGGAAGCATTAAACCTTAATAAATGTACAAAAAATAGTCGTTAATGCCAAAATATAAAGAATATTATTCAAATAAATTGCATTCTTTTTATTAATGAAAAGTTCTAATATAGGAACTCTATTCATTTTATGAATTTTCCATCAAAATAAATAATGAAAATAATATAAGAAAACAACCAAATCTACTTCACCTATTTTTTATTAACCCCTTAACCGATTTATTTTCTTTACTATCTAATAAGATGACACCTTCTATTTTGGGAATATTTTTTTTTATTTTGATTCAAATGGAAATCCATGGAATACTTGGCATATCTACGTATTCGAAGTCATTTTACTATTGAATTATAATTGTTGTGAATGATTTATTTTTTGTTTACAACGATCAAAATTCGATAAATCGATGCACGTACGGTGTACGGGCAAACCGGTTAAGGGGTTAAAATATAATATTACAAAATTTGGAAATAAGAATATTTTTTAAAACAATTTTTAAATTTCACATGAAGAAGTCCCAAATAAAAACGAATTTTTGATTACATTTTATGATTATTTTGATGGAAATTCAAAAGATCCGAGGGGGGAAATCGAATAAAAAAGCATTCGAATCACGATGTACCGATCTTTTATCTTACAAATATCTATCTCAACGTATTTTCACAACCTGAAACAATCTCATTAAAAACACGCATTTTATTCCTTCCTCTTCAAGGAACTAATCGAACAGACGTCTGCAAAAATTGGCAGACTCTTCCGTTTATTGTATTGCTTTTTGTGGCATGTACGTATAAAATAAATTTATCCCAATGATCTATTCAAAAGTAAAAGAAGAAGATAAAAAAGGGCCTTCCTTTTAGGCTGAGCCACCTGATCTTAAGAAATTTTTCATTTACCTGCTCCTCCTTTTAGATAAGGTATTTTTCACGAGATAAAGATACGTGGAAATAAGATAAGGCTTATTTATAACCATGAATTCAATAAGCTATTGCTTTTTGGGCCCCTGTCTGTGTACCATTTGGGGGGTGGGATGGGGGTTTGCGTAATAGGTTACGTGGCCGCATGCATTAACATTAGAATTTCATGAGAAAACAACGCGAGCCATCTGGTTTATCGTTTTCCGTTACGTTTCCGTTCCTGCGATGGATAGTGGTCCAACTCGCTCCTTTATTTACGACTTGGGGTGAGACCCTGGGGGGTAATTTACGTTTGTTCTAAGATTTTTAACGTCAATTTGGGGATTTTGGCCGTTTTAATGAGTGTTAATGAAAATGTGTGACGAATATTGAGCATTGATCTACATATTATGGTCACTATGATTTAATAGTTATTAATTACTAATCGATTTTTGAAAAATGATGATTCACCAAAGATATTATTTATATTTAATTTCAATTAGTATACTTCGTCAATAGATTTCGTCAAATCGTCAGACATATAATTTAACATCTGGGATACCACGTTTCTTGCATGAAATATTTTTCTGTTCTGTGAAATGGTGTTTTTTTTATCAGATCAAAAGGTGATATTGTTTTGGAAATGAGGTTTGTGGCGTTAACAAAATCCAGAGGCGAAAAATAAAAATTTTATTATTTTCACGAGCATTTCAAAAAATTCAACTTTTAATAACGCGTTGCCATTGCATTTAGAAAAGCTCTGATTAAAAAATAAATGACTGATTACAGCAAATAAAACCTAGAAAAATGTCATTTTGAGCACGTGATTATATGAAAGGAAATAAACAGGAAATGTGATATTTTTCTTAAACAATCAATGCGAGACAAAGTTTTTTGGGTCGTTTGCAGTACTAAAGTGTCTCATTCAACGAAATAATTCAAAGGAATAAAAATATAATTTTTCTTGGCCTTTCTAGAAATGATGTTCTCAGGTGATACATTGAAGTATGCATAGCAAATACGAATCACATACTCATTACATATGAATATTTTTTAGTCTTACCTGGAATTAAACTCGTCATTTAAATAAAAATTTCACGAATGCACTTAATTTAATATTTTGTTCGAAACAATTTGCTATATTACAGTATTTATTTTACATTTTATCTATTATTACCTACAATTTAGAATTTACAGTCAGTTTTACCAAGATGTAATCCGGTCCGTGGATGTCACTATATGGCATAGTCAGCATGAGAGCAAATAGAAAAAGGCTCTAAAAGTTATTTATTTTTGAAAAATGTTTTTTTATACATAGAGAAAGTAAGGGACAGAGACCGATAGAGAAGTCTCGTGATTGTTTCAAACTGGTTTAAATTTATTAATGACTTAAGTCAATTAAGATATATAATGACTTAAATTATAATAATGTTTTCACATAACTTGAATTTTTTGTTCACATTCACAGTTAAAACTGCTAAAATTAGAAATTCACCAAAAACTCGAATTCGAATATCATTACTTTGTTACCTTCATATACCAGAAAGTAAACTACTGGATAATTTATTTATTTTTTTGATAATATTATGAGTTACTAGACAAAAGATGTAATTTTTATATGACACCCTAAGGATTTCTCTTTAATTTATTTCTCAGAACCCGATCGATGAAAATCTGATCATTTAGTGTCCTTTTTACTATTAACTAGAGTAATTGCATTTGGAAGGAGAGGCTGGGCTTTCAGCCTGTAATCTCCATTCCCTAAAAAAAGAACTGTTAAGAACATGGCATACATAAATTGACCTAATGATGTAGTGCTTAGTGGAGTTAAGATAGGGGGAAAAGAAAAAGAGAGGGGGAGAAAAGTTTAAAGGAATTTTTTAAAAAAATCTTAGAATAGATTATAAATTTAAAACGGATTATAGATTTTTTTAAGTCTTTAATTAAGTGGAAGTAACTTTAATAAAAATAATAATGATAAAAGGGAGGGGGAAAAGTACTAGTAATAATAATTAATATTAGGGGAATATATTGGCGTTCGTTATAGGAGAGCATTAGTAAGGAGTTATTTTTACTATTAATATTCATCTCCATATCTATGATATTTTATCTTATACAAACTTCTCGTCATCCTACTTACCTGGTTGGCAGTCCAGCGACGCTTACGTACTCCCCATTCAACAGTTCATTTTGCCGGACAGTGACTGACATCATTAGAACCACCGACACCCCATTAATTAACCCTACAACCACTATTATTACTCGAGATTAATGAGCCGTTGTCAGCAGAAAGTTTGACTACCCCCAAACATCCCCGCGCGGTGTTTAGCTTCCACACCATTCAAACGTCTGGAGGTGCAATTAGTGATTATTGTGTGGTAGCAAACGAGGAATAATTACACGCGTTAAAGCCCTTGTCAAACTTAACAGGATTTGGCGAGCCAACCTGGGAGGCCATTCATTGTAATTTATGCCGAGTTGCAAAATCGCCAAGCCGATGTTTATTCGGCGGAGGTATTGTCTGTCCGTCCTCTTGCTTGTATGATTGCCTTCTGGGTAATTTGAATTGATCTGGATCTGATGCTTTGAATATAAATTATGAAGCCACGGTTGTCTGCATATTTGATTTGTATTAATAGGTATGGTAAGTCGTTGTGTCGGAATCCATTAGGGGGCAGTGGTTGTTTTGAAGGTGAGATGGTTCTGAGATTGGAATTCAAATGTGTGCTTTGTGGTTAGATTTTGATTTCAGAACCACATGTTAGCTCAGGTTTTCTGAAGGATGTAATTCATATCATTGCTATTTTTATTTTCTCATATGTAAAATTCATCGTAAGAAAACATTGTAATCGTCAAAAATAAGGAATAAAAATTGAAATCATGTTTTAGGTTATTACATTGAGAATATTATTTTTTGAAGTCACGAGGTATTAGTCCAACGGAAAAATATGATGTTCTCACATTACCCATATTTCACCATCAGCAAAATTTAAAAAAGTAATGATTTTTGATCATCTCAAAACTAATCGAGTTTTCGCTCGAATTGTTTTTCCTCGAACACAGAGTTCTTTTTTTTTTCGTGAAATAGTAATTAAAACCTGTTTAAACTATCTTATGACTATCAAATTACGCGTGCATCGATCGATTAAAAAAACGATGGATTCTTTTCATCTCAAAATCGTTTGAGCTCTAAAGCCTTTTTTTTTTTGCCCAACTTAAAAAATTTAAAATGGAGGTTTTAAAAAAATTATATTCCTATTATTACCTATATACATACAGCTTTTGATAACTCGGTTCGCTGTTTCATATAAATTACCATTGTCCTACTTGTGCTTTTTTCGGTGATAACTTCTTACGATCTATACCCTTTATTGACCAGATAGGAGAATCGGGTACACGGTGAGCACTCTTGCTAAGTTGCAATTTTTTGTTGGAGATGAGTCACCAAATGCGATAATCTTCTTTATATTTTTTCTAATAACCTTAAAAGAGAAAAGTTAAAAAGAAACCGATAAATCTCCATTTTTCTGAACGTGCATTTTGTGGCCTCAAAAATGTTAAGCCAAAACAGCTTTATGTTCTTACATGATTTAAAAAAAAATCTCAGTATTTTGACAATTTTCCATGTTTAATAATGTTACAGGAGAAACGAATGAAATTTAGGATTTACACCGCAAATATATATTTTTAGAAAATTTTAAAACGTAATCGGTGTGCTTATTGCCTTTTTGTGGGCGGTTGAAAAAAGTAAAAATAAAGAACACACACACACACACTATAATTGAAAATAACGAAACTGTTTGTACGTGTCTGAATACAGTAAGAAATCACAAAGATGTATATTTCTTAAAACCTACTTTAAAAAATAACGTACCTCTTTGTTCGTACGTTTCTGAATACTGTAAGAAAAAAGCAATAACATTTATATTGCTTAAATACTATGACAGGAAACGTTGTTATATTTTTATTAGTAAAATATGTATTTGTTGTATATTTTTTATGAAATATATCAAAAGAATGATTGTATCTCAAATTATATATCCATAGGATGGTTCAAAATCGTCACAAGTTCGATAGGTGAAATCTAGTATCTGCATCTTTCACGCAAATTAAAAATATTCTTCTTATTTCGATATTGGCATATTCATCTCTGCGTGTGTGTGTAAATTTGAAAGTTTATAAACAATTCGAACAACATTAAGGAATTAAATTGTGCGAATTGGTGTCAACATTTTATAAAGAAATAAAATTTAATCAATCACTTGGCGGAAAAATATAAAAATTCTTCACCAAATATCTTCACTTTGCTACGAAGTAAAATACAAAAATGGCTGTGTGTGTTTTCTATTATGTGAGAACATGACGTTGTTTTTGTCAGAAGTTTTTGAATAGAATCTTGGAATCGCGTGGGCAATGAATAAAGCATAAATGACAATATTCATCAACATCTTTTAATCGCATATATTTTTATACCTGCTTTTAACTGAATTGCATTTATTATTATGTATGCTTCTTTGAAAGAAGATTCGTTTTTTAAAAGGATTACCTGCTTTTACCAGTATTGTATTCTTATTACGTATGCTTCTTTGACAGCAGATGCATTTTTAAAAAGTTGACGTAAAACTATGACGTCGTAGCTGTTATTTTATTTCATAAACGTTTGGGCTCCGAAACTTTGTTTGCCAGCTAGAGAAATTAAAAATGATAGTTTATATATATATATATATATATATATATATATATATAAACTA
>JAOUZG010011622.1:906200-932737 GCA_026289955.1 Argiope argentata | reverse complement strand
TGTGTGTGTGTGTGTGTGTGTGTGTGTGTGTGTGTGTGTGTGTGTGTTTCCTTTTTTGGCCTATTTAATTCTTTTATATATATTTTTAGCTCTATCCTAGTCTTTTATCTATTTAATCTGCCAATAGATATCTTTATTGGCCTTTTATCCTATTTTATTCATGTAATAAATGTCTTGCTGTTTTTAATAATGTAATAAATATTTTTCTTTCTATATCTTATTTCCATTGAATTAATTACTCCTAAAATAGCTTTCTTTTTTTATTTTTGACTTTTTACTCATGTAATATGCACATTTCTACCTCTACCCTATTTGTTGACCTATTTATTCCTCTCATAGTATATATTTCTTTCTTTGTCCTGTTTTTTGACCTATTTAATATTCTAATATACACTGAAGTGACAATAGTCATGAGATAGCATTATGCAAATATACAGATGGCAGTAGTATCGCAGCGAAAAAGTATAAATGCGCAGCTCGTTTTCCAGAGCTTTCATTTGGGTTCAAGTTATTCATGTGAACAGGTTTTTCGTTATTTATGGTGGTACGACGATTTCAGGCATCCCATCCCATCATGGACAGCGCAGTGGGCGACCACCTGCACTTAATGACCGAGACCGCCGACGTCTGTGTAGAATGGTCAATGTTAATAGACACGCAACACTTCGTCAAATAACTGTAGGAATCAATGTGGGACGTACGAAGGGCGTGTCCGATAGGACTGTGCGGCGAAATTTGTCTTCCTTGGGCTATGACAGCAGAAGACCGACTCGAGTGCCTTTACTGACAGCACGACATCGCCTGCAACGACTCTCCTGGGCTCGTGAGTATTCCGGACAATTCCAGCGCATGATCTGGCCACCTAGATCAACCGATATGAATCCCACCGAGCATTTATGGAACATCATCGAAAGGTCCGTTCGTGCCCAAACTCCTGCAACGTTCACACTTTCACAATTATGCACGTCTATACAGACAGCATGGCTCAATATTCCTGCAGAGGACTTCCAACGACTTGTGAACTCCATGACACGTCGAGTTGTTGCACTTCGCCGGGCAAAAGGAGGACTGACACGATATTAACAGTCATCCCATGACTTTTGTCACTTCAGTGTATATCCTCTTATCATATTTAATCTTCTTAGTTTTGTCTTATCTTTAATCCTCAAATAGATATTTTTTTTCTCTGTCCCTTCTTTGAGCAACCTTTTTTTAAACGTTCAAAATTCCATATATTATTTAGACATTACTTTTCTAACATCCCTCACTCCCAACAAATTCTTTATTGTTTCTGTTCCAAAATACATCGTAGAGATGCATTTTCACCCTGGTTTCACCCTCCAACTAGTTCCCTGTGGTGACTTAATCAATCTTCTAGGGAAAAGATCGAAATGTTACAACGTTCCATCCCTTCGCATTCCCGCAGACAAATCATTCCTCAACAGAAATACCTTCCTTTCCTCTCTACCCTTCCCTGTTGTTTTCCAAATCGTAATCATCTCTGATTTATGGTTGATCCCTACACTTGATTCTCATTCTTAGAGTGTCAAGATTTAGAAATAATTTTCCATTGATGCTTCCCTGCTTATATAAATAGAATGTCCTATTTCTAATTAATTTTGAATTGCTAATATATTATCTCAGTCTTTTAATATTTTGGTAATAGCTTGTCGCTTTTACAATTAATTTGTAATATTTAATATGGATTTCAATCATAAAATATTATCATGTCAGAACACGATGTTATTTTGGGAATGAGGTTGGACAAAAATCCGAAGACGAAAAAAAAAAAAAACGTAGACGAAAAATTTAAATTTTATTATCTGCACGAGCCTCTCAAAAAATCAGCATTTGATAACGCGTTGCCATCCCATTTACAGCAGCTCTGATTTAAAAAAATAAGTTAATGAGTACAACAAATAAAACCCAGAAAAATGTCATTTTGAGCACGCGATTATACGAAATGAAATAAACAGGAAATGTGATGCTTTTCTAAACAATAAATGCGAGAGAAATGTTTTTTTGGATCGTTTGCAATACTAAAGTGACTCATTCAATGAAACGATTGAAATGAATAAAAAACATAATTCAACACGCACGAGCACGTGGTGCTTGGCCGTTCAAGAAATGATGTTCTGACATGATACATTGAAATATGCATAGCAGATTTCATTTTAATCTTTATTATAAGTTGTTTTCTTTTTTAAAAAATTTAACTGAGAAATAATTATAACAGTTAACAGCCTTTACTATTAAGATTTATTCTAAACTATTTTCAAATACTTTTAAAATTAAATATTAATTTCCAAAATTATAAAACCTTCACTCTGAATGGATACTTATGTTGTGAAATCCACACTGTTTCCTATAAATAGATTTAAAATAAAGGTATCAATAATGTAATTCAGCAATAAATTTATTAAAATTCTGAGCTTTGGAATGGATCTTCAAATTTTTCAATAAGTTTTGAAACATTTAATTTGGATTTTGATCAGGAAATATTCATTAGTATTTTCCTTAGATATTTTTTACTGATAAATAATAATTAGTCAACCCTCAGAACATACTTATTGCTGAAGTCAACCCTGATTTCTATACACAGATTTTAAAAAAAATTACAGTTATTTAATTCTGCAAAAAAATTAATAAAATTCTGAGATATAAAAATGATTTTGAAATTTTTCAGTAGATTTTGAAACATTTAATTTGTATTTTAATCATGAAAGGATCATTAGTTATTTTCTTTGCTAATTTTTACTGAGAAATAATAATTAGAGTTTGAAAAGGTTAACAGCATATACTATTAACATACCCATTAAACTGTCTTTTAGTACCTTTTAACTGAGGCATTAATTTAACTAAATTACAAAATTTGACACTGAACGCATACTTATGTTGCTGAGGCTCACGCTGTTTTCTATAAATAATTCAAAAAAGAACTTTTTTGCTCAAAAAAATTCTGCAAAACATTTAATAAAATTCTGAGCTATGGAATATATTTTCAAAATTTGCTAGCACATATTATGAAGTATAAGTAAAATTTTTAGGGAACGTTTTATAATAAATATTTACAAGAATTTATTAATTATTGAAGTAATAAAAGTCATAGTATGTTTGATAAAATTAATATTATTCTTTTAAAAATAATATTATGTTTAAAACTTTAAAGAAGTTTTCTTTAAAAAGAATAAGTTGTGGAAAAAGAAAACTTTCGGTTGTTTATAAAAATCGTTTGCTTTAAGTAATATTTTGATATTAATTTTGAAAAAAAAAACATTTTGTAACAAAAATATATCTTGGAAAAATAAACGATATTGTTAGGCGAACATTTCAAACAATAAAAAGTTGTTGAATGGAATATTGGCATTTATGCGAAATAATTTTTCTATATTTAAAATATTAGACTTGATAGCATTTTCATCAATACAGTATATATCAGTGCATTGTAGAAGATACCTAAAAAATTTTAGCAGTTATTAAAAACGTATTCAAAGTTTTTTTTTTAAATCTTCGATTTTATTTTCAAAAAATTGTGGGAAGCGTATCACATCTGTTTTCTATTTCTCTGAAAAATAAATAATAACACTATGAACTATAAACTTTTCAACCTGATAATCGCCCAGTTAACTGTAGAATGAATTTAAACGCATTTTTTTCTTTTTATTAAAATACTTACCGCCTTTGGCGATCAATTAGTTCGCCAATCTTAATTCTCGTAAAAATTTTAGTAATTAAATATTTTATGCAACTCCTTTTTTAATAGCTTCTTCATCAAAATACTTTTAAAGCTTCACATTTTGCCTGTCATATAATTCACTCATAATATTTTAAAGGGCTTCAGCCGTAATGTAATATGAAAGCAATGCGTGAATGAAACAAAAAGTATTATAAAAAAAATAAGTCAATTCCTACTTTGGTCAACAAAGAAATTTGTTTATTTTAGATACTTTTTATTAAAAAAATCAATTAATATAAATAATTTATTAAAAAATTATGTCTTGCCAAGACAAAATGAAGTCCGTATCCGTTGAAAATAAATAAGAACATATTGCGCATACATGAATTTTCTACGCCAGTTGGGGTAACGCTATGCAGATTTGAAATTTTTAATTTCCTTTATTCTGTGTTATTTTAATTCAAAAATACTTCAGAAGGAATCTGAAAGATCGATTAATTAACTTATAAATGCTTCAAAGATTAAGAAAATAAACAGAATCGTTTGAAATAATTGGCCGAAAACATATTAAGCCTAACCTTGTTACCGTAGAAAAGAAAACTGTAACCTTATTCATTTGGTGGTGGGAAAATAAAAAGACTTTTTGGTAAGAAAGTTAGTTTTTAATAAACAATTAAAATTCTTGTTAAAAATAAAGAGGGGCTTCTAGGTGGACATTCCTGATCTCCAAGGTATACATGTACCAAATTTGGTAGCTGTAGTGTAAACGGTCTGGCCTGTAGAGCGCCAATACACACACACACACACACACACATTGAGCTTTATTATAAGTAAAGATTTACATATTTAAAATGTAGGAGAAAAAAAACTATTTTTCCCAAATTGTGTTATCGCTATTAACATATGCCCTCTATTTCTATGGAAGAAACAACGATAAACTTCTGAGAAACACCGCGAGGTTAAAAGGGTAATAATTCGAATCGAATACGTTTTCGTAACTTTTTTTCCCATTCACTCATTTTCAGTTGAGCGAAGGTAAATGAAAAACCGCAAAACTCTTGGGAGGATCCCGTCTGCACGATGATTTATGCGCTTCTTTCCTTTCCCATATCAAAACCTAGACGTCGTTTTTCAAAAAAAGATACTTTCTTTTTTCCAGCTGAAGTCGCGCTTTCTTCCAAATGGAGTTTTCTGCTGGACTGAAGAAGAAGGCTTAAAAAATGATGTTTTAATGCGCCTTTATGAATACGGAAAGCGAGGGATGATCTGTTGTGTGTTTTGTCCGTTTTCTGAAAGTGGGACAGTGGTCTAACTCTCTCTAAAGTATGAATCAATTTGATTTGTTGGAACATGAACTACAAAAAGATGTTTTTATTTAGACACTAGCTTTTACCGCCTACTTCGTACGCCTGGAATTTTGATGTTTATATGTGAGAAATGACGGTCTAATCACAATGTAAAATGTTATCAAACTGTATGCGTGAGGGTATTTTCAATGCCGATTGGGACAATGTACGTACAATTTTCTACGTCAGTTGGGGTTACGCGATACAGACAAGAAATTTTTAATTTCATTTATTATCATGCCAGGATATGATATTGTTTTAGAAATAAGGTTTTGTTTTGCCAACAAAAACTCGTGGTCGAAAAATAAAAAAAAATCCGTAGGCGAAAAATATAAAAGCTTTTAATTACGTGATGCCATCCCATTTACAAAAACTCTAATTTAAAAAACTAGGTCGAGTGCTACCGCAAATACAACCTAGAAGAATGTCATTTTGAGCAAGTGATTATATGAAATGAAATAAATAGGAAAGGTGATATTTTTTTTAAACAATAAATGCGAGACAAAGTTTTTTAGAACGTTAAATTAAGAATTAAGTTAACGTTAGAATTAAGTTAACTAAAGTGACTCATTCAATGTAACAATTAAAATGAATGAAAACATAATTTAATTTGCACGAGCACGTGGTGCTTGGCAAAAAATGATGTTCTGATATGATGCATTGAAATATGCATAGCAGATTTTATTTTAATATTTTATTCTGTTTTATTTTATTTCCAAAATACTTCAAAATAAATCCGAAAAATCGGTTCATTAACAATGCTTAGCTTTAAATTCATGAAATATGAAGAAAATAAACAGAATCGTTTGAAATAATCTGTCGAAAACATGTTAAGCCTAACCTCATTAATGTGGGGAGGGGGGGAAATAAAACTGAAGTCTTACTCTTTTGGCGGGAAAGTAAGAAAAGGATCAATTTTATTATTTTCCTCGGAATTTTTCCGTTTTTTCTCTCTATAAGAAACTTCCTCGTGTCTTAACGAAAATGTTAAAAACAAATTAGCAGAATCAGTCGAGCCGTTCTCTAGTTTTGCGTTTAGCAACACATTTGGCGATTCATATTTATTTTTATGGATACAGTCCATTTTATTTATCATGAGCTATATTTTCTAACCAGTTACATCATCTGAATACTGTCTTTTCTGGTCCTTAGATGATTTATGCCCTGCATTTATTTAAAATTACTTCTTTTTATTTAAGAGGACGAAAAAGCATGAATATATTCTATATCTATTAGATACGCGGAAAAATTGTTGAAAATAGACATCAGTATAAAGATAAATTTTCAAATATGTGTAAATATGCTGTTTATACAATAATCTGATTCTAAATATAATAAAAGGGGGAAAAATTAAGTCATTTGTGATTAGAACACCAATTGAAGTTATAAAAAGCAAAATCTTTATTAGTGAATTAACCAAAAAATAAGTGCATTTCAAATTTGATATCGTATTGTATAAAAATCTGCTTTGTAAATTGTTTGAAATATTTTTTATAATACGAAGTTTACAGGGAGTATACTCATCTACACATATTATTAAATAAAAATTTTTAATACATTTATGAAAGTGATATCTTAAAAGCTTTCTCGCATACACTCTAATAAACTTGTCATGCCAGAGAGCTTCTTATATTGCATTGGCGTAGAATAATTACAAAATATTAAGTTTCCGCGGGAATCTCACTTTTCTGAATCTATATCGCCATCCTTGGCGAATTAATTGGCGATTAATTCCTGGTGTGCGTTAATACTATCCAAATTTGCGTTAATAATTCAAATTTGTGTTTTAAACACGTTTTTATCAACCAATCGGGAAAAAAATGACACACAATTGCATTACAAGTGGCAAAATCCCTTCCTAAATTTCTATATTATTGCAGGCGTCCTGATATAGGAGTAGCACTTCTCCGTGATCTGGGGTCCCGGGTTCAAGCCCCGGTTTTGGCATGGTTGTTCTTCTGTGTTCTTTCTGTATGTTGTCTGACTGTTCCTCTGTAAAAAGCGAATGTGATGAGTGAGTAGCAAAAGTCGTACTCTTGGACCCAGTTGGTGGCTCCTACAAAAGAAGAGACGCTGATTAGGCTTAAATCTCTGACTACCTCAGCGAACTTGTACATGGCCAGTGTCATAAGAAGCAACAGCTATATTAGTTCCTATACTATATATGTCCCTGTGTCTTTCAATTTTTGCTTTTACATATTTCTGAAAGTACAGACAGACAGACAGTTATCCCTTAGCTGATTTCGACTCAAAATTACTCAAATCCAACTGAACTACAGTATTATTATTAAATTTGTGTGCTGAATTTTATGGTGTCGGTGCTCTTCATTTTCTATTTACGATATTAACTTGTATTCGAACTGCCCGACAGAGAGACCTTCTATGAAGAAATTATATTTAAAATTTGATAGAAATCAACAAATTTGGTCTACCGTTTACCAAATTTCTGGTACTTAGATATTAGACTGTCCCTTTTTATCGCTAAATTTGAAAGCGTTGTCAATTAGTTGCTATACCGCCAATAAGGGCAAAAAACCTCCTTTATTTAAAAAATTGTTAACACTTTAACTGTTGTCCTCCATTCTATTGGTTTCGTTGGCTTCGACGGTTTATCGTCAAATTTGAATTCGTCGCCAATGACTTACTAAACCGTTGGCGTCGACAGTCTAATACCTAAATACCAAATTTCAGCGTCTAGCTTAGCTCAAAGCTTTTTTGATTTATTATTCTCATACAGACAGATGACGGGCGGGCAAATTCCAAAAATGTGTTTTTCGAACTCAGGAAAATCTAAAGCATGAAGATTTTACAAAATCTCGAGGTCAAATCTTTAGAAAATGACTTCGTTTTCGAAAGTAATATTTTGTTTTAATTTTTTGGCGACTACTTTTTAATAAAAATGCAAAAGATCGAAAAAACAACAACGAGTTACGCCACTTTCGCCTGAAGTTTACATAATGCACGCCACAAATAGGATCACGTCTACGAACAGCGTTGAAATTTTTATGGAGATAAAATAATATCAACGGTCATCACTTTGCGCCGCGTGAGCTGAATATTTTCACTTTTAAGGTGGGACTTTTTTTGCATTTTCTAAGTAATGGCTTCTGTTTTTATAAATGGAGGCGAAAAGGTTCAAAAAGGTTCAAAAGGCCTACAAGGAAAAAAAATTCAAATCGGGAAAAAAATGGAATATTTTACATCTTGTATCTTTTCTAAAAACCGAAAAAAGCTGTAACGCTGCAAGAGATGTTTTTTGATATATTTTAAATTTGTTTCTTTAAAAGAAATAAATAGGGACAGATGAAATAGTTGACTAGAAATGTTTTCTAGTTCAAATTTTCAATCGTTAATAAAATTACTTTGTATTCATCCAATCAAGTTCAAATACATTTTTTAAAACTTGTAGTGGATGATCCTCGATGTTAATACAGTTTTTTTCAATTATTCATTCATTAATTTGTTATTAATTAATTAAAAACTAATTTTCTCGCCTTTATAGTAGTTGTAATTGTTAGGTCGGGATAGCCTGGTTGGTAGGGCGTTGGATTCGCATCCCTTGTGCTGCGAGTTCGAATCTAGTCGCAAAGATCTCCCTGTCGAGAGGTAAACCACTTTGGGGACTGAATCAAAGGTGATCGTTATTCTGTTGCACAGGAGTCCATACCCTCAGAATCTACTGCACCCCTTCTTCCGTTGTAAAGCGGAACACGAGAACAACATTTGTAATTATTTAATAAAAAGTAACTAAAATAAAAAATTTCCTTACTTCCTATATTTTTCCGTATATTCAAAGTAGGAATTTATTCTAAACTTGTTTTTATATTGCTTGTTTTAAGAAAAATTTATAAGAATTTTTTAATACGAAATGGATATAATTAGAAGGGCTAATTTATAGATATCATATGTTCTTATGTGGAAATTCAGCTCAGTTATATTAACAACCTGTTTTTAAAGTAACACGAGGTTTCTTTGGGACAGACTTCATAATTTTGAGTCGTGGTCTGATGACGAGGATGACATCTGAGCTGACAGCAACTTCACGAAAGTTCGCTCCTTATAAAGAGGAGATCATTTGCCCCCGACGAAATTCGCATGCACCAGACCCTCTCACACGGCGGTTTTTCGCTGTAATTGGGTCATGAACCTTGAAACCCTTCGTTTCCGAAACCGAAATTCTATAACCAGTCAACCATTGAATTTTTTTCTCAAGTGGAGTGTTTTGAATTTGACAACACAGATGAAATTAGTTGTTTTTTTATCTTCTTTAAATTAATATGATGAAAATAAGAAACGTGTATCTAATATATTATATAATAATATATTGATATATATTAAATTTTCTTTAAATTTTATTGGACTTATAATTTATTAAATGTGAAGCTAAATTTTGGCTTCTTCTTTTGAAATATTATTGTGCAAAAATTATTATAAAACATTTTAAAATTTAAAATATTGTCTTCTCATATACATATCTCATATATTTGAGGATGATGATTCCACACATGAATAATCTTTTCTAAGAGTTGCGTTTTGTTGGTGATAACTTCTTTAGCCACTTCTCTTTTCATCAGCTCCCACACATTTTCAATCGGGTTCATGTCGGGGCTATTACCAGGCCAATCCAACAGAGGGATATTTTGTTCTGCAAAAAAAGCTTTAACAGACCGAGCTGTATGGCAGGGAGCTCCATCTTGCATGAAAATAAAGGGTTCCCCATTTGGAAACCATTCTCCGAGTTGCGGAATCAATCGATTTTGTAAGATTTCTTTGTATTGGTCTTGCCTCATCAAACCTTTTACCACGTACAGACGACCAGTGCCCTTGCCGCTGATGACTGACCAAATCATCACTTTTGTAGGATGTTTTACAGTTGGAGCAACACAGTCAGGATGAAACTTTTCTCCATGACGACGACGCACATACTGAGCTTTGTTCTGCAAAATATCGAATGTGCTTTCGTCACTAAAACAGACCTGTTAAAAATAGAAAAATAAAAAGAACTTCTGTGATTTTATCTTATTTTACTAAAAATGATAATAAACTTATCAACTGTGACGAAAAAAAAATATCTTACCGATCTCCAGAAGTCCACATCTTTGTCTCGCCATTGTTTGGCCCACTTCAGGCGCTTTGCTTTCATTGCAGCTGTTAACTTGGGCTTCCTAGCAGGGCGACAGGCCTTTAAATCTAATTCTTTTAACTTTCTTCGAACAGTGCGCTCAGAAACATTCACGTTAGCATCTTGAAGTTGTGATTTTAATATTTTTGTGGTAGCAAATCTGTTCTCTAAACAAATTTTCTTCAAACATCTCTCTGACCTTGGAGTGAAAATTGGTTTTCTACCGCATTTTCTCTTTCGTTTCGGGCTCAATTCCTCTCCAGACTCAATTTTCTTCTTTATGCGTCGTACACTAGCTTCTGAAACCTTTAATCTTCGTGATATTTCACGATTTGTAAATGTTTTCGCATTCACAAGGGCCTTCACTTCAGCTTTTTTACGAGGTGAGAGATCGCCTTTTCTACCAATATTAAAAAAAATCCAATTGTATTTTCAAACACTGCACACAAAATAAACTAATAATTAAGCAATATAAAACTGTTTAATAAACAATCACAGTGTATAGAGCGAACGAAACGAGTCCGTACCTGACGCAATCCCGATAGTGACTGATTCACGTTTGTACTTGTTTACGTTCATGGGTCAATGGTTTTACACAGTGTTGCCCTATATTAAAAAGAAATACTAATTGGTAACTTACAACAAATCTTTCAAACAAAAATCGATTATATAGTATTTTAAATATACAATTTCCGCGTAAAATCTTGAAAGAAACTTAATTATTCAAAAAAAAAAAATACGGTGCGTCTAATAATTTGGCCAGGGACTGTACGTCCAATTATTTCTTCTACAATTTGTTACTCAAATGGATTGAGATTTTTTTTAAAAATATAATTTTCAACAATACGTCTTATTGTTTTAATGAAGCTGTTATTCAAAATATTTTCGTTTTTATATCAAAGATTTAAGCAATCGAATTACTTGCATTGTTTTAAAGCTAATGAAGAAAATTTCTTCTTATTATTTTTACTTAGTTTACGCGAGAAATCAAATCAGAAAGCGAAATTGCAATTCCTACGTGAACAACACGCAATTTGAAATAAATTTGAAGTCACTTAAATTTTAATTACACTATGATATTATGGGACTGACAGTTATACAATAAATAGAGCTATTAAATTAATTTTGCATTAATTCTGTTGCACAATTAGTTGTTAAAAATATTGTATTGCAGAAATCAATGACATCACGATACATTTAAAAGATTTAATTAAAATAAAAATAATAAATATTCAGAATGGGTCAGCTAGTTTCAAATGACGGCTAGAATAAATAAAACTTTAAAACTTACTATGGAAATAAACATAGAAAGGTCGGCAATCAAATATTCTAACATAGTGAAATATTCTAACATAGAAACAATTAAAATGCTTAATGATTTCTATAATACAAAGAGAAGCATGAAATTTTAAAACATTTAAACTTTAATTGCAGTATTACTTGATGCGACTGACAGCATTAGAAAAGTTAAATTATAAAGTAAATAGAAATTATATCAATTATAAAATAAATTTACAATATATTAAAATATCTCTGGATTAATGTAACTTGTGAAAAATGTTTTGATGAAGAAATCATTAATATCAAAGATATATTTAAAATAAAAACTTTCAATATTTCCAGCGATCCAGCTAGTC
The DNA here is from genome assembly GCA_026289955.1 of Argiope argentata. Classification (NCBI taxonomy): domain Eukaryota; kingdom Metazoa; phylum Arthropoda; class Arachnida; order Araneae; family Araneidae; genus Argiope; species Argiope argentata. The sequence continues at coordinate 920,956 of JAOUZG010011622.1, read as the reverse complement.
GCCAAAAACGGTTAGTATAAATAATTTTTTTAAAAAATATTATAGAAATAAACAAAAATGGATTGAACCATAAAATTTCAGACACTAACAAACAAAGCAGTTAGATGCAATCTAATCCTCTCTACAAATCTTTTATATCTTATTTAATTCTTTCTACACATATTTCTCATAATACTTGATTACAAAATTACTGTTGTTTCAAACTGAATCCAAACTTTGTCGACAATCGAATTTCAAACATCTAACAAACAAAGCAATCAGATACAAACTATTTAATCCTTTCTATTAATTTTTTCTATCATACACGATTTCAAAATTACAATTGTTTCAAACTGAATCCAAATTTTTTCGACAATCGAATTTTAAGCATCTAACAAACAAAACAATCAGATACAAAGTATTTCATCCTTTTTATTAATCTTTTCTATCATACACAATTAAAAAATTAAATTTGTTTCAAACTGAATCCAAACTTTGTCGACAATCGAATGTCCAACATCTAACAAACAGAACAATTAGACGCATAAAACATTTAATCTTTTCTGCAAATATTTTCGATTATACACTATTATAAAATTACAATTGTTTAAAATTAAATCCAAACTTTCTGGAATTGTAAATTAGAAGCTGTCCCCTTATGAAAACAATTGAGAGCTCGGTGCTTGTCGATGTGCGAAAGTGATTTCGTCGCGGAATACAAGCACGTGCTGAAGAATCAAGTGAGCGCTGGAACATTTCAAGTGAACCATAACAAAAGGTTTACTCTGGAATCATTTGTAAGATGTTGAAGCTTCTCGTATCATCGGGAAAAAGATGCGATTTTATTCTTTTCTTTTCTTTGGATAGGGGTTTGCATTTTTAGCAAAGATATTTTGTGAAGTAACGGTTTTCATCCTTTTTGAAATTTGAATTCTAATAGATGTTTGATACATAGCTGTTTGGATCAAAATTTTTGAACATATTCGGCTTATAGCAAAACATTACTGTCTGGATGATCGTTAATAAGGAGTTTATTATGAACTGAAATGGAGTCTCTGAGTTACTTAGTACATGGAACCTTATTTCCTCCTATATTTACAATTCGCACCTTATTTCATTAATTTGCACTTATTAGAATGGTAAATACTTCAAACCAATTTTACATTCTAATATATGTAGTATAGAGAAAGCCTATTTATATGTATTATAGAAAAGGTATTAAAAGTTTCGTTAACTAGTTCGAATTATTTATAAATTATTCGAACTAGAGAATTTCCATGTTTTATAACTCCTTGAGTTTTGGAAAACACAATTTTGGAAAATGTCTGTCTGTCTGTAACAAAGATAACTGAAAAATACTTTAAACCAGAAGGTTGAAATTAGGTATACGGTTTTTATACAGAATTTGTAGATTTCTGTCAAGTTTTAAGTGTACTGTGTCCTGAAGAAGTCTGTCTATCCGACCTTTCCCATATAAGTGAACACCATAACTTTGAAACGAAAAGAACTAGATAGATAAAATTCGGTAACATAATATAGAAACCTATCAAATTTTGAGCAAAATCCAAATAGATGATTCTGGATCAATTGGTTGATGTTGACTAGAAGTCGATCACTACAAGTATTATTATGGATCAATCGGTTGATATTGACTAAAGGTCGGTCACTACAAGCGTTATTCTGTATTAGTAGGTTAATGTTGACTAGGAGTCGGTGGCTGCAAGTGTTATTCTGGATCAATTGGTTTATGTTGACTATAAGTCGGTGCCTACAAGTGTTATTTTGGATCAGTCGGTTAACATTGGCTAGAAGTCGGTGACTACAAATGTTATTCTGGATCAATCCGCTGATGTTGACTATAAATCGGTGACTACAAGTGTTATTCTGGATCAATCGGTTGATGCTGACTATTAGTCGGTGACTACAACTGTTATTTTGGATCAGTCGGTTAATATTGACTAGAAGTCGGTGACTACAAGTGTTATTCTGGATCAATCGGTTGATGTTGACTATAAATCGGTGGCTACAATCGGTTGATGCTGACTATAAGTCGGTGACTGAAAATGCTATTCTGGATCAATCGGTTGATGTTGACTATTAGTCGGTGACTACAACCCGGTTGATATTGACTAGAAGTTGGTGATTACTAGTGTTGTTCTAGATCAGTCGGTTGATGTTGACAAGAAATCGGTGACTACAAGTGTTATTATGGATCAATCGGTTGATATTGTCTATAAAACAGTAACACTACAAGTGTTATTTTGAGTCGAATTTTGTTTCAATCGGTTGGGAAAAAAATGCCTCTGAAACAAAAATTCAATATTTGGATAATTACATACAGGGATTAAAAGAGACATTTTGATTTTATTATTTTGGCGCCTACTATTTCGGCGTGAATGCAGTTTCATCTTATATGTAATTTATTACAACACGTTTTAATGCTATCTTCACGCTAAACAAGAATTGTTACTTAAGAAATAACCGTAAACTACTCCCGTGGTATCATCATTCTCTGCGATAATCATCTGCTTTGACTTCTGACCTTTTTAACTGACGATTGGCCGTTGAAAAAAATTATCGAACGCGTAAACTCACGAGATAACAACTCCTGACAACATCGGAGTGAAAGACGAGTAATTAAGCATAAATTTCTATCATTTGTTGCACCTGCCGATGTTGCCAAAATATAATAAATAAATAAATAATGTTGGTAGATAATAATAAATAAATAAGGTTGCGAGAAAAGAAGTAGTATTTTTTTTCATGTTGGTTTTGAATCTTAATGCTTGTGTTTCTTCACGAATTATTTGCCCGTAAAAGTGTGTGGTTCAAGAGGTTTTTAATGTTTTTAAGCAAATTGATTCTGAAATTTCTTTAGTTAATCCGTTCTTTTTATTAAGTGGAATAATTTTAGACATATTTAATTTTCGTTTAAGCTGTGGTTATTTTTTAAAAAAACTACATTTATTATTTATGGACTGCATCAATTTATTTATGGACAGCAATCTTTTTTTTTCTTCGTTTATCTTTTAAAACAAAACTAGCAGATTTTGATGACCGTTACCATATTAATAACATTAATTTAGTAGTATCAATCGATTTTGATAATCTTCTTCCTATTATATGAAATGAAAGTCAAATTTTTAAATTGTGTTGCTCTTTAAACATTTAGCACACTGATAACAGACCTATGTAAGAAAAATGGTAAAACTAATTGGCGAAATCGATCAAGCTGCTAATAGTTTTAGCTGTGCCAGAGGTTTATGATGCAATTCCTTTCGAAAATGAAAATCTCAAGGAATTGAATACAAATATTGATGACGCATTTGAATATAGTTAGCTTTTATATGAAATAAAAATTTTCCCAAATGGTAGTGTAATTGGGGGTTGGGGGTGGGAATTCTGTTGTATTTGTTTTTATTTGCTTTGAAAATTGTACAGAGGAGGTAGTATTTTTGGGATTTCACTTGGAAATTAGGCTGGATAATAATCGACCACTGATGACTATTTGGAGGTCTTGAACTTTCCACCCCTCCAACCTCTTAAAAAATAACAAAGTTGGTATATAATGGTTTGAGTTCAGGAGCATTTTTTATTTTGTGTGTTCATTGAGAATGTACTGCAAAGAAATGGTTTTGAGATTTGGGAATGTATAGGAAAATGGGAATTGTATAAGAATACACGACTGTTGATAACATATTTATATCTATTTGACATTTAGGGTGGGGCCGTTTTTCTGGCACAGAGGAAGCGCGTCTTCTTCGTGTTCTGAGTCCCGGTTTCTAGTCCCTCTAAGGGCATGGTTGTTCTTCTGTGTGCTATCTATGAGATGTGTGAATGTCCCCCCCCCTGTAAAAAGTGGCTGTGCAAGCGTGTGGAGGGTGTTTCATCCTTATATGAGCTTGAAGTCAGACTTCTACCCTCGGGTGCTCAGGGTTCCATACCCTCAGAAGCTACTGCACGCCTCTTTCCGAGGTAAAAAACGGACACGACATCATCATCATCATTTGTGGTGGGCCGCAGTGGCCTGGTAGTTATGGCTCGGCTCGTAAACCGTAAGGTTTCAAGTTCGAAACCCTATTTAACCGCAGAATCGTCTTGTAATGGGCCCTGTTGCACCCTTAAATCCGTCAGAGCCGACCGTCCTCCTGCTTGTTTGGTGTGGAGAGGGTGTACCAGCTTAGGTTCCGTCCTCGTCATCTGACCGAGTCTCAAAAGTATGAGGTACGTCCCAAAATAATCCTAGAATTGCTTATGAATGGGATGTTGATATAACTAAACTAAACTTGACATTTGTGTCCACCTGTCCATCGACACTATATTATGTCTATCTTTTTAGATTCTATCACTATATCATTTATCAAGACGAATCTCAAAATTATGACTTTACTATATAATTCATTATTGGTGAAAAAAAGCACGCTGTACAGGTGCGTGATTCTTGAGTTTCATTCTCCGTAACGAGTTCCCCAATTTTTAATTTCAAATGAAACTTAATGTCATTTACATGTGCTCCCTCTTCCCCTCATTTTGTAGAGCCAACAGAAAACAAAAATTTTAATTCGGCCGCCAACTTCAACAACTGAAAAATTTCGCCAATTTTATTCGCCATTTTGATTGCATAGTAAAATGTTTACTTTTACTAGATATCATGAGATATGATTCATTTAGGTTGGTTCATGTCACTAAATTAATATCATTAATATCTCGGGTAAAGAACTGGTCGCAGTAGGCGGCTTGTTATTGAAATTTATAATTAAATCCAGTGAATCCTAAAAACAATCAAGTTCCAAATGTTAACTTAATAAATGTATATGAATATTTAAATAAAATAAGTAATATAAAAACAATTTTAAGTCAATTCCTACTTAGATCAACAAAGAAAATTTTTATCTCAGTTAATTTTTATAAAATAATTGCAATTAATTTAAATATGCTTATACGTATGACAGAATCACAATATTAAGTGACAAAATAGAAAGAATATTTCCTCGCAATTTTCCATACTGCTCGAATTTTCTTCACGATACGTAGCTCAATCTTAAGGTTAGGTAAGAGAAGTGACCAACAATTGATGACAGTGACTTTCAGGAGATAAATCGGAATTGAACCCAAAAACTTAAAATTTCTACAATTTTATTTCTTGGAAAAAAATTTCGTTCTAACCACCAAGTCACAACTGTTAACTCATTCTCGAAAATCATTTGGTTAAAACGTATACATAAAGCAAAACTTTTGAAAATTTATCAAAAAAATTATTGATTTTCTCATGAATTTATCTTACATTATTCAGCTCCACGTGAAAATACTGAAATCTTCCCATTTGACCGATTTATCTATTGCTTGTTGATTTCAATTTTCATAACAGATTGCTTAAACTCTATTTAAAATATTAAAAATTTATTAAATTTAATTAATGAATTTATATTTGAAAAAACTGTATTAACATCAAGTGTCATTCAAACATTTTTAATATATATATATGTATTTGAATTTGAATGGATAAATAAAAAGTATTTTATTAACGATGGAAAATATGAAATATATATATAAATATATATGTGTGAAGAGTCTGAACTAATAATAGAAATTGAAAAAATATTTAATTTTCTAGATTTTTATTTTGTAATTTTTTTCCACATTTATTCAAAATTATTTTTTCTATGTTCTAAAATCTCATCGAAAATTAATGGCTTTATGCTCATATCTTTTTTTCCTCCTACTTTAATTCAAGCAAGTATTTTTATTTAAAAAATCCTGTATATATATTACAAAATGCATTTTATTTATATGACTTTAAGTTTCAAAAGTATTTGGAAGGAAATCGTGATTAAAGCTTTATGCACTGAAAATTTTGTTCTTACATCTAAAAGATAGAGTGCCTCTACTTAAAACCTAAGCATAAAAAAAATTAATTAGCATCAAAACAAAAAAAATTAAAAAATATTAATCTCGTATGAAAGTTGAAAAAAGAAAAATGTCAACTAAAGGATTAATCAACCCAACGTAAAGGATTAGGACCACCCAACGTACAACGTTAAACCCATCCAATCTGTCTTTGCAACAATGTTTCCTAACCACCTCACTGCTTGTCAAATATACTTTAATGCCACCTGCACATTAGCGGTTGGCCTTTGCAGCTTATCAGCTTTGCGAGACTGGAGAGGATAATTATATCATCTTCGATCATTTCGCACTGCGACAATCACCTGCTTCTTTTTTTTCTACCATCAGATGTTTATCGTAGTCTAAATGACTCCGATTAAATCGTGACTCAGACAGCAGAGGAAGAGAGAGATTGTTCCATTATTTAAACTCCCTCGATTAGAACATTAAAAAAAATTGATGCACGAAACTGGGGAAAACAAGCTGCTGATAGATTCTGAAGCAAATTGATCTTCTTTCGTCTAATTTAAATTTTTAGATGCAGCGACGAACGAACTGGGTGGTTTTGTTAATGATTCCAGGATGTGAAAAGTTGCTGTTGTTCTATTGATCTTGGTGTTTCGTGGATGCATTAGATGGTAGGGTTTATTATCGATTGATTGAGCTTTTTTTTTCATGTTTGATTGCGATTTAGTCTTGATAATTATTTTTAATGGCTCATGATTTGACGATTGCTTGTCGATCGCTACAGCAAATGGTGATAAATGATGATACAAGGCGAATACCAATGATGATCCCGATTTTTAAACAATCATATTTTTTGAAACTACTTTACATATTACAATGAATGATACATTAATTTAAAGAGCAAGATACAGAGTATTTTTCACTTAGAGCTATCTGATGTATGACCCTCATCTTATACAACACACGTCCAATCTACTATCGAATTCGTTCTAAACATTTGTTGCTTTTTGTTTTGTCTATTATCTTTGACATGACCCTACAGAAAGAAATAATTGAGACATTGTTTATGCAGCAACACTGCCAAAATTACTGCCAGAACTTAAAAAACGTATTTGTGTGGCGTTTAAAACCATTGACAGAGGCATGTTACAAAATGTTTGGAACGAACTTGATTACAGCTTGGACGTATGCTATGTAACAAGAGGGTCGCACATTGGACATTTGTAACTAAAAAAAAAACTTAAAAGATTTCTTTTGAAATTCCTGTATAATTTATTATTATGTGAGAACATGGTCTTGATGTGGTAAGGAGATTTTTTTTGAAGCCCCGAAATGCATAGACAACAAATTGGTTATTTATCACTTTTGAAGCATTGATTTCTCGCTTTTAAGTCTGTTAGAAAATAACCAAGAATGTAATCATATTTGGCGATTTATCGCCAACTAAAGTTACATCTTGATATCCAAATTATTCATTCTCTGAATTCTTACGAATTATTACGTTTTAAGCTCTTTATATTTTTGAATTTCCTTGTTTGTAGAATACCAAACTTAATACCATTATATGATGTTTGGACTTGGAAGATATCTGAAGCACTGAGATTCGTGAAATTAATTCTAAAATCCAATGTTTTGATAATTAAATATTTTTCCCCTTTCATTATTCGGAAAATTTGTTTAATTCCAGTCAATTCCGTTGGAAGCCTCTATAATTATTGGGAGATGACAAATTGTGTTTCTAAGTACAAAAGACGAGAATTCAAAAGCTTCAATTCTAGAATTCATAAAAGGCGAGACAATATTTTAAAAAAATCTTATTGCCTGAAATTTTGACAAAGTATAATTAAATCTTTTATTCATGGTAAAAGTGACATTCATTAAAATAGACGAATCAAAAGATAATATAATTAATATCATTATATCATACATATAAAATCGAAAATTAATATATCTATTGTTTCAAAATTCAGTATCAGTTACCAAAAAATGGAACTTAAATTCGAAAAGATTTACTTGCCAAACGATTTTTAAAACTGCTCCGTTTCCAGGTTTTAAAACTTAATTTATATATCCTTATGTTTCCAGATTTTAAACTTTAATTTATACATTTTTATATTTCCATTTGTTAAACAATTGATATTGGAACTTACTTAAAATATTCATGAATACAAACTTTCTGAAAAAATTGTGTTCCGGTTGAAAAGTGTTCAATGCTAGTCTTCCTTTAGAAAAACATGGAATTTTTTTTCACATTACATATTCATAAACATGCATCAATAAGGCAAAAGAATGGCTCCATTCTTTGAGAAAAAAAAAGAAAATTCACTTTTTAACCGTGATAATCCTTTTATAAACGAATTTTATGCTCATGCCTTTCAATCTCGCTAATTAACGGAAATAATTCACGGTTATTTTAATTTTCAAAACATGAAGATCCCATCACTTATTTACCAGTAAAAAAAAGGCTTGATAAAACTCCTATCAAGCAACTCTGATAGAATAATTTTGCATAAATGACTCGGCAAAAAATAAACCAAAATAATGAGTTGCTTGGAGATTGAAAAAGAAAGAGAAAAGTTTCAAAAGAGAAGCAAAAATAGAGCTCATTAACCCTCGCTTGAGGGTTTAAAATGACACAGACATTAATTGAACCTTTGGCCCGTCTATATCTCATTTAAGCTTAATGACGTCTTGTATTAGCCAACAATGTATCGATTTGGGGAAGATAAATTAAAAGAATGATGACACAGGTTCTTCAGACTATTTGGGGAAAACCAGCAGCATATGTATTTTGAGAAAACGCAGCATGCTATCGGTGCTTCATTTCAGGTACATGTAGATTAAAAATCGTTTGCAAATTTTTATTAAATATTATGTATAAACATTTGGCAATACTCGTTATTTAATCGTTTGCTTTCTCTTTGACAATGTCGTAACATAGTGAATGCAATTGATGATGATGATGTGTCCGCTTAACTAAGGAAGAAGGGGTGCTGTAGCTTCTGTACCCGCGTTCCTACGACCTGCAGATCATCAGACGGGTTACGCATTCCACCGTTTTGCCCCTCTTTCGGTCTCTTAAGGTCCTTTGATGCCTGGACACTTTACCGACAATTTGCGGGAAATTTCGGACGCGCCCACAGTCATCAAAGCACCCCAAGAAACCGCAAGAAGGGTAAAACGGGGTAAAGCGTGGCTCTTCTGAAGATTCGACGCGTGAACGCCGCTTAAGGGTATGGAGTCCTGAGTACCCAAGGGCAGAGGTCTGACTTCTAATTCAAATTAAGATACACATATTCGACCCTTTTTACAGGGGGGCCCATTCACTCACTTCACAGATAGCATATAGAACCATGCCCTGACTGGGATTTGAACCCGGAAAGCCCAGATCACGAGGAAGGCGCACTACCTCTATGCCAGGACACCGGCAGTGAATGCAATTAAAAGTAGAATCTGTTATAAATTGTTTTACATTTTTTGTAGACTTGTAAGGGTTGTGACGTGTGTGTAGCTAAGTCGTACTCTTGGCCCTAGATGGCGCTACTTGTAAAACAAGAGACGTGTATCTCCGGCTTGAAATCTGCTGATGCATCAGCGGGGCTTGTCCACGGCAAGTGCCATTAGTCACAACAACAACAACATTTTTTGTAACGTAAATTTAAGAAATGTTGGCCGGAGGTTTTAACTAATTAAGAGTCATTTTTAAAAATTTGTATCGGATAAATTACACGCACACGCACACACACACATGAAGTTTATGCATCTGTATAATTATATTGAAGTAGTTATATTTGGACATCAAAATATTTGAAATTTTTTTTAAAGGCATCGTTATGAAATGGCCAATAAAATCATTTCAATAAAAAGCAAAAGACTGAGTAACTAACAGATTTTTACTGTAACCATTAAATTGAATGTTTATGTGCAGTATTTAATTATAATATAAAATAAACTAAAATATAATATTTCGATTATGGTAATTCTGTTACGTTCAATTAACAGACGTAATTCAAATTTTTATATCTTTCCTGTAAGGAATCGAAACACAGAATGCACACTTTATGCTACACACACTATGGATATATACAGAATATAATTAAACTGTTTGTCGTGCCAAGTATATATTTTTTTGATGAATGGTGTACATAAAATTCCGAAATCCTCGATTAAGAATTGTGGCTGCTGTTGGGTTTAAGAATGTTTACCAAAAAGAGTAATATTTGATTGACATAAAATATTTCAAGAAAAAAAGAGAAACCATTTTATATGTATCACACATTGTTACATTCAGTACAATCCACTTCTTTTAATATCCACCAGTTTTAGTCGACTTTAGAAATTAATATTGAGTTTGAATCAGTTTTGAATACTCGATTCAAAGCCTCTGGGTGAAACACACCCAACTTTAGCATAAATTGATACATTATGTCTTATGACTGAGTTCCTGATACTTTTTAATCACTGTATTATTTTCAAGTAACATTTGGATTTATCTGTTTATGTTTGAATTAATATTTATATCATTAGTATAAGGCGTACCATTGTCTTTTTCGTATTTATAGTCTCATAACGAAATTCCAAATAGTAAATACTATAATTAAAACGATCTACTAAATCTAACAGTTTTCAGACATTTAATGTACAATTTTCAACATCAATTTAGAATAAATGTGGCATTTCCTTTAACAGTCTATGTGGATTTTTTTTTTCTACCATTGAATTTTGGTATCTAATAATAAGTGAATATGACTACTTTCTAATCTGATCTATGTTTGTAGGTCTCGCCATCGGGTCTAGAAAATTTATTTACGGAGGGTTATGGTGTACCTCAAAAAAATCTGCTATTTATTTGACTAAAAATTAAGGAAAATTTAGTGTCTTTCCCTAATGGCCACTGAACATATTATTACGTACAAACAATTTTTGTACCAAAAAAAAGTTGATTCAAAAATTGAATCAAATAAATGATTTGATTGGAAAAACAATTGATTCAAAGACTCAAATATTTACTTATTATGGCATTAAATAAAAAAAAAAAATTAACAAAATTGTAATACAAAAATTTTGTAATAATATTTCTTTAAATTTTAATTAATTGAATTTCTGTCTTTGTTTAACGCCTTAACCGGTTTATTTTCCTTACTATCTAATGAGATGACACCTTCTATTTTGGGAATATTTTCTTATTTTGATTCAAATGGAAATCCATGGAATACTTGACTTATCTACGTATTCGATGTCATTTTACTATTGAATTATAATAGTTATGAATGATTTATTTTTTGTTTACAACTATCAAAATTCGATAAATCGATGCACTTACGGCGTACGGGCAAACCGGTTAAGGGGTTAATCAAATCTTTATATTGCATATTTAACTGTAAAACTGTAGGAAATAGGAAGGTCCTTATCTAAATATCTAGTAACCTTTTTTTTAAAAAAAAATGCTGCGACAATTTAATAATAAGAAAAGGATTTATTCTTAAAATTTAAGCATCATGAAGAACTGAATTAAAATAATTCAAAATAGTTCATTGATATTTTAATTACATCAGAAAAAATAAAATATTGCAATGTTTATACATAGCTTCTTTAAAAAAAATTCCAAGGCCGGAGTTGACAATGCCAAAGATAACGGTAATTAATTTATGTGTCTTTCGCTAACCCTAAACGCAGAGGACACAGTCGCATATCGCCGAATCTCGCATATATCACTCAGATAGCAAAATGGGACTAAATATCTGGAGCTCATATTTCACGAATCTTTTCTAAAAGGGGTTGTCTCTCGAGAAACAAAGCACCCTTCCCGAAGGACGCTGAAATATCGAATAAAGATGACAAATCACCGCCATCACCTACTCTAGCTCCAAAAGCGACAAGTACACACTCATACCATAAATCAGGGGTGTCTGAAAAAGCTGCAACCCCACTCTACTGCTTTTTTTTTTTTTTTTTTTTTTTTTGCATTGTCGTTTTGGTTGTAAATTGATCTGGGGGTTTTTCTTTGGCGGTATCTCTGAGACTTGCATCAGTAAAGGATTTCGTTATGCTTTGTTTCAGATTTAAGGTAAAAGCTTTACATAGTTATTTTTCTTTCCCTTTCTTTTTTTTTATGGTTCTGAGCTCAAAGATATTTTTCTCCATTTTTTTTTTCGCTGTTTTTCCCCCTCTCACACATAATAGACGCAAAACAAGAAAGTATTAAAATTGAAAAAAACAAAAATTCAGATTGGAATTTGATGTCTCTTTACTTTTCAAATATACATGAGTGAAAGAAAAAGAAAAAAAAGACTATAGAATTGTATATTTCTGTAAAAAATTATAAGCATTTTTTTTTCTAAATATGCGACTACGTTTAAAATAATTTTTTTGAAAAAAAAAATCGAAGATAGTTATATTTTTGAATATTTGAATAATTTTTTTTTCAAAAAAACGTATAGGAAACCAAAATAAGTCAAATAATTGTCAAAAGTTTTTGATAAATTGGTGAAAATGGCGCTGGCAAGAGGAAGACTGACTAAAAAGAGGTAGAAAGCAAAGCATTTTCTGTTTTAGAAATGTATCAAATAACTTGCTTAAAATTTTACAAATAGCTTTAAAAATATATTATCTAGTTTCTGAATTAGGAATTAACTTACATTTATACCCATATTTAAATAGTGAGGTTATACAAATAAATGACCCAAAATTTTCAATTTCTTGCACATTGTGAAACTCTCAAACAACTTTTGCTAAACAAATAAATGATTTATTATCTAATTCAGAAACTACAGAGCATATTGAGAAATTACACTAAATTTGATCAAAAATATGAATAAAATATGAATATCTGAGGTGCTTTGTACAAAAATTCTACCAAAGATTTAAAAAAAAATGCACCGAAATAATGCCAAATAACGTTAAAACACATGCAAATATAAAAAATTCGTGAATCTTCTTAAAACAAGAAATATTAAAATAAATTAATCTATTCCTATTTAAATAATTATTTATTAAATAATTACAATTAATATTAATAATTTATCGACAAATGATTGATTTTCGCACGAATTGACCTCGCATTCATCACCTTCAAGTGAAAAATAATGAAATCCTCGCATTTTACCGATTAATTGAAAACTAATTAAATTTAATGAATGAATTAATATCTGAAAAAACTGTATTAACATCAAATGTCATCCACTACAAGTTTAAAAGAATGTATTGGAACTTAAGAGGATGAATAAAATGTATTTTATTAACGATTGAAAATTTAAACAAGATATTTAAATATATACAGGGAGAGCGTGAACTAATAATAGCAATTGAAAAAGGGCTTAAGAACAAAATTTCTATGGTCTTACAAAAAAAACCTGTTCAAATACGAAGAATACATTTTTTTTAAGTTATTATTTCTCAAAAAAGCGACTTTTTAGCATAGTCAATTACCTTAAGTTAAAATTACGAAATTTAGTTTGATGAACTTGTACTAAATTTTTAGATTCCTATTAATTTTGAGAGAAATTTACTCATAAGAATCCTCAATCGCTGGTTGACTAATTAAAAAAATTAAAGGGATTGATGACTGCATTTTAGTATGTAAATTTAGCATTTAAAGTGTAGATTCCATCAAATTCGTGATATGGTTGGCGATATTTCATTCTGTAATGTTTTTTTTTTGTTAACATGGTTATCATAAACGCATCAGTTTATGAAACAAACAAAAACTCGAGGTGTAGTTTAAGGAACTAAAGGTCAGATCCTTAGTAAATTTTTGTAATGACTTGATCCTGTCCTCTCAAATAATAGGGTAGAGTTTAAAGACAATTTCTTTATTTACAGCCTTATGTACATAAGATTAACTCTTTCTCATCTAGGTTAATATTAGGTCGGGGGAAAAGAATTCCATTATTATTTTGCAGCCATCTACGGAGAAAATAATGGATTTCTTTTTCCATTATTTAAAAAAATTCCATATGGCAAGAAATCCATTATCTTCTCGGTAGATGGCTGTAAAATAATAATGGATTTTTTCTATTATTTAAAAAAATTCCATATGGAAAGAAATCCATTATCTTCTCGGTAGATGGCTGTAAAATAAATAATGTATTTCTTTTCTCTCCACCTTAATACGATTCACAAAATCTACATCACTGTTGAAAGATATACATGAACAATGAATGAATACATGATTGATGGAATCCGTTTCAAAATAGATATCATATTGTCTTTAAATGCGACATTCATATAACTAACCTAAATAAAATCGATCGAATAGTCTTATTTAGTTTCCAAACTGTAGTTATCAAAGATTAATCAGTTAAACGGTATGACTAAAAATAGTAAACATGTTCAAAATTATGCCATCAATCCTAAAATAAGCTTTAAGTGACACGGCATTGGACATTTATATTAAACGAAACTTAACCACTTAACTGTTTTGACCGAATGCCATACGTGCATCGATTTATCGAATTTTGATAGTTTTATTCAAAATATAAATCATTCATAACGATTTTAATAGTTGAATATGAAAATTACTTCGAATACATTGATAAATTAAGTATTCAATGGATTTCCATTTTAATAAAAATAAGAAAATATTCCTAAAATAGAAGGTGTCATCTTATTAAATAGTAAAGAAAACAAAACAGTTAAGGGGTTAAATAAAATCGACCCCAAAGAGTGCTCATGGATTTTTCAAATTATACGTTAATCAGTGTTTAATTAATAAAACTGTAACGCTTAAAAATATATATAATGTTCAAAATTATGTGATGAATTCAAAAAAAAACCTTGTATTGAAATAGTATCGAAAGTTTATATAAATAAATTACTAAATATATCACAAAAACAAATTATTGTACTGCTAAAAACTCATTGTATCCCTAAAAACTCATTGTGTTACTAAAAGCTCATTGAATCTCTAAAAACTCATTGTACTG
>JAOUZG010011622.1:879736-906190 GCA_026289955.1 Argiope argentata | reverse complement strand
ATTGTGTTACTAAAAGCTCATTGAATCTCTAAAAACTCATTGTACTGCTAAAAACTCATTGTACCACTAAAAACTCATTGTACTGCTAAAAGCTCATTGTACCACTAAAAACTCATTATACTGCTAAAAGATCATTGTACCACTAAAAACTCATTATACTGCTAAAAGATCATTGTACTGCTAAAAGCTCATTGTATCTCTGAAAACTCTTTGTACTGCTAAAAGATCATTGTATCCCTAAAAGGTCATTGTACCACTAAAACAATCATAACATATTCTTGTAAAAAATGAGTACTTATCCCTTTATCATCGAAAGATTCCAGAAACCCCATTACCATAGTTAACGATAACCATAAGATATGAATAATTAATTTAACTATCTTTTGGAATGCGCTAACACAAAGGCACAGTCACCTATCACCAATTCTCGTCCACCCCGCTGAATGAGAGATAACAGTAAGGAATAAATATCCGCTGCTCATATTTCACGGGGCATCTCCGGGAGGAAGTGTCCCGCGGAGAAACAAAGCACCTTTCTGGGGGTGGAGGGTAGAGGCAGCGAAATATCGAATAAAGATGACAAATTGCCGGTGTCACCTACTCTAGCTACAAAAGCGACAAGTACACACTCTCTCCATAAATCAGGGAGTGACTAAAAAACCGCAACCCCTCTCCAATACTCTTTTATTTTTTGTTCTTTTTTTCCATAGTCATTTTGGCTGTAAATTGATCGGTAGTCTTTTTTTTTACTGGGGGGAGGGGAGGGGGTATTTGTAAGACTTGAATTCCAGAAAGGGGTTTGTTTTCTTTGAGTTTGTGTACTCAGGTGAAAGGTTTGGATTGTTTTTAATTTGTTATGTACGATGTATACAGAGATAAAATGTTGTGATTGTCAAAAAAGATGTCGATCTCGATTTGTGGGGGGGGAGAGATTTTTGTGTTTTAGACGTTTTTGACTTCGAAAAAAATCAGCAATGGTCCCTTTAATAAAATTTTTCACGTACTCTAGAATGAAAGTAATTATTTCTTTTCCGCCCAGGATCCCTGTGAGTGGTGAACAATAATTACGAAATATTTATCTTGAAATTAGCATTTTAACTGAATATGTAGTGTGATTTTGAACGATTTTCTTGGCGATTAAATACTGAGATTCAATTAATAACATTTAAAATTCAAAATTTGTCTTTTGATTGAGTTTTTTCTTCAGATTAAAACCAAAATTTGTTGCGGAGGTCTCAAAATCAATACCAAATTTCATATATTTAGACATTAAGTTTTTGAGTTAATTCGCTTACCTGCTTATGAAAGTGCAGACGGACAGAAAATCAAGCCTCTAGCTTATTTGATGTTAAATTAGACAAATATCTGCACTCTTGATTTTAAATAAGTGTACTAAATTTTATCCACCTAGCCCTCTTGTATTATTGTTATCGAATTTACTTGTACTCGAACTGACAGGCAGAAAGAAATAAAGGAAAAAACGTCTAATAATGAGAGAGTGTGTGTGTTTATTGTGCTGTGCCAACGAGAACTTTTGGACCGGGATAGCCTGGTTGGTAGGGCGTGCGAGTTCGAATCCACCAGTCGTATACTCTCCGTGTGTGTGGTGGCTGTAGTAGAGAAATGTATGAATCCCATGCGACTCATATGCTTAGCAACTTGTTAAAACAAAGGGATGTGAACATCGCTCTTGTTCTATTCACACCAATGACCGAGAACTTATACAGTCTTGCGAGTGTGAGTGACATAACAATCAACACGTTAACTCAAAGTTTAATTCTAGGTCGGGATAGCCTAGTTGGTAGGGCGTTGAATTCGCATCAATTGGGCTGCGAATTCGAACCTTCCAACCAAAGACTCTCCGCTTGTGTGGTGGCTGGTGAACGTTAAATCTGTCATGGTCACAAAGTCCTCCATGTCGAGAGTAATACTCATGGGAGTACTGGGTCAGAGGTGATCGTTCTCTGATTCAGGTCTAAATTACGATCTGTGGATGAATGAATGAAGATGCATGAATGAAGTCCGCCCCGTAAAAAAGGGGTTGTGACGTATATGAACTAGAAGTCGAACTTTGGCCCTCGGGTGCTCAGGGGTCCATACAATCAGAAGCTAATGCACCCTTTCTTCCGTTATAAAGCGGAACACGAGAACAACAACAACAATAATGATAACTTTTAGAAAGAATTGCTTATTTGAAGATATGCTTGTTTAATTGAATTATGTAAATAATTCCAATTTTACAAGTAAAAAAGCAAGATTATTTTTGAAGAAAAACTTTTTATTAGTTTATTTATTTATTTATTTATTTTATTTTTTTGCATCCAAGCTGATTTCTTCTTTTAAATGCTTAGTGTCTTTTTTAACGTTTTTAAAATTGATTGGATACAACTTGTTTCTAATCAATTTACAAACGTTTTTAAAGTTTAATGTTTACAACTTTCAATCTTTGGTTGTTCGGTGTTCATTATGTGCTGTAATTTGAGTTGTTTTTCTGCAAAGTAAACACTTTGGAATTCTATAAAGATACGGTAGGATCTAAACTTTAAAAAAATACTAAGTAAAAATAAAAAGTCAACATTTATGCAAAAAATATATAAATGAAAGATACTTTTTTGGGGGGTACAAGATCGAAATTGAAATCTAAGTATTCATTGTAATTTTTTTTTCTCAAAAATTATCATGTGGGGAAATATAATAGGACGATTTGACCGTGGGCATTGTCCTCAGCTGAAGTTGATTATTGTTGCATTTTCCCAACTAAAACAATTTGTATTTATGTCCTCCTACCAAAACATATTTGAATTTGTTATTTCCTTAATTCCCTCAGTATGCTACAGATCATAAACCAGTGGTAATATTCTCCTCCAAACTTTCTCGAATGTCTTCTAATAAAGGTACAATCTCAGAAAACGCCTTGAATAACAATGGTGTACAGTAGTTGCGAAATATTAACTTTTGACGAGAATTTAGGATTTTACTGAGTCTACCGTTTCATACTTGGCGACTAATCTCTAATATTCTGTTAATAGTATCTGAAAATCGGATTAGTATTTTAAATGTTTTTTTCGAACTGTTTGAAAAAAAATGACACGAAACTTATAATCGTGTTTATATATACACATATTTATAATCATATATTCCCATACAAAATTCGATAATTTAAATCCTTCTGTTTTTTTTTATTACCTTTACATGTTTCTGAAAATGCAGATCGACAGACAGTCCAGGTGTTGTTAGATTTGGCTCAAAATCAGACAAGTGTCTACACTATTGATGATAAATAAGTGTGCCAAATTATAACCATATATCTCTTTTCATTTAATAGTTATCGTATTAACAAATATTCGACAAACTATCGTATTAACAATTTCGATTTTTCTCAAAATTTAATAGAAAGTAAAAATATTGGTGTAAAGATCTTATACCAAAATTCCTATGTGTAGCTCTAAGTGGTTTTGAATTTCCTTTGCCGCAGACATATGGACATTTCTCAAAAACATGTTTTTCGAACTTCGAAGAGTGGATATTCTTGAACCCATTAGGCCGTCCTGGTGGCATTGCCACATCGGTATTTTAAGTTCTTAATTTTCATTTCTTTTCAAATTTGATGGTGGCATTTGAAACGACTTCCTGATTCCTATACGCGTGGTGAAAGTAAGGCTAAATTAAATGTGGATGTTCTCTTGATGACCCTCATCACTAATTTTCATCATTTTTTTTAATTCCACATTTTAAAAATTCAGGACTAAAAGAGTTAATATCATCAAGATTCCTAAAAAACATTTTTAATTTGTTGACGATTAATATACTTTTTCTACACTAGGTGTTCAAGGAGGGGGGAATTAAAAATAATTTGTACAGATTTTTTTTATATTAAGAATGTATTTTTTTTAATGCAGTAGGAAATTTTTGAAGTGATATTTCGAAATTCTAAACATTTCCTTTGATAACATGTTGAGATATTTCAAAACTATGCGATTTGTTTAAAATCATTGGTAATTAATTAAACAGTTTTTTTATAGTTTCAAAATGCCATTAGTGTACTGCTTCCAATAAAGATGCAAACACAAAAAGATTTTATTTCTACTCTTAAAACCTTAGCCTTCAACAACAACAACAAAAGAAAAATAGCATTCTTTAGTAATTAGTAGCTTTCTGTGAATAAATTCGCATCTGAGTAATTTTACTTTATTCAGATGTTCCAGACATTCTCACTAAAATGTTTTTTCTTCTTTCTTTTCAGGTAAGAGCAATTCTCAAACAATTAACTCGAATTTTGCAATCATACAAACCTTGAAGGTGAGTTAAATTGTTTCCTAAACCCCTCTGAGATCGAATTCGAATGCAATTTCGCAATGCTGGTGTTGTAATTGCTCTGTAATTTTCATGTGATATTTTATCGTCTGCAACTGAATTTTTCAGATACCAAACGATTTTATTTTATTTTTTTGTTGCTGCCACACGAAAGGTAGAAATAAAATTCGTTCTAGATTCGAATTCTGACTTCGATGAAATCTTCGTTTCTATCTTTTTTATTTTTATTTTTGGACCACACAGAGAGTAATTACAGTATGATTGTATCTGATGGTAAAAATGAAGATTTGTTATTGCAAGAGAATTTAGTTTTTATTCTTATCGTTTTTACTTTTCTTTATTATTATGAACGTGACTTTTTATTGTTGGTGATGGTTTGTCGTCTGATACCGTCCGTACAGCGGATATGTTTTTTAATTACTTCTTTAAAATATTTTGTCAATATTTGTGAAAAACCTACTTTGATATGTGAGAAAAAGTTGAAATAATTCCGATGTAATGATGAATTCTAAAATGCATTGTTTTTAAAAAAACTGTCGCAATAAAATAAATATTAAAAATATTTAATAACATTAAATTTTATTGTTAATAAATTGTTTAACCCATAATCTGTTAACAAAAAAAAAACAAGGAATTATTTTATTGAAATGATGTTTACATTTCAATAAAATAATGATATTTACATTTTATACGCGTTCTGAAACTTAACAATAATAGAAAATAACATTTCATAATCTGAAATATTGTTTAATAGTAATTTTTTTAAATGTTAAATACATTAAAAATTGTAATTTTGATTCTGAAATCTTAGCAAAAAAAAAAAAAATTTGATCCTATTTCGTATTTGTATTGAAAATGGGTATTTTATTTTAATTATTTTTATTTATTTTGTAAAAATATCAAATAAAATAAAAATAAAAAATATTAACCAAATAGTAAATAAAATATTAAGTATTATCGAAATGAATAATTTGGACATTCAATTTTTTTATTTGCCATGAGAATTCTGGATCAAATGTGTGTGTATTTCAAACCATGATACAACTTACGATTTAAAGTAAAAAATGAAGTGATTATGCACGTGAGATAAT
This sequence comes from Argiope argentata, assembly GCA_026289955.1. Taxonomy (NCBI): domain Eukaryota; kingdom Metazoa; phylum Arthropoda; class Arachnida; order Araneae; family Araneidae; genus Argiope; species Argiope argentata. The sequence goes on along the minus strand of JAOUZG010011622.1, from coordinate 900,785 downwards.
ATTGACCATTTTAACGTAATTATTTTAGATCGGCCATTTGTATGTAAATTACTTGATCATATTTATTTTAAAATTCTAAAAGCCAGACTTACAGCTACAAAAATAATTCAAACATACTTCAGAGGATTGAAATGTGATCCTCAGAGTGAAATATTTAGAAACTAAATGAAATTCTATTTCTATTATAACTTCCGAATATATTATGATACAAAAGTGGTTTTTACGTGCTTTTAAAAATTGAAAAAGAAGTTTTTCGATTACATTAAATTTAATTCCTTTGTAATATTTAAATAAATATTTTCTTTAATAGGTTAAAATTATTTTAACACAATTTTCAAAATTGATTTTTATCGTTATAATAGAGTTTAAATCAATTTCATTATTTTACCAAGTCATTTAATCTCAGGTTTTTCGTTTTTTAATAACCTAAACATTTACATGCATTTTTGTCGTTAAATGTTAATAATGAATTTGTTCTTTTTTTTATTATTTTTATTTACTTTTACTTCATCGCTTTACAATTTTGAACAATCGTCATATTTCATGCATAATTTTAAATTCTTTTTATCATTTCAGAGCATGATGTTATTTTGGGAATGAGGTAAATAAATATTCGTAGGCAAAAAATTTAAAAAACCATAGACAAAAATTTGAAATTTTATTATCTGCACGAACATCTCAAAAAATCAGCTTTTAATAACGCGTTGCCATCGCATTTACAAAAGCTCTGATTAAAAAAATAAGTTAATGACTACAGCATATAAAACCAAGAAAAATGTCATTCTGAGTTCGCGATTATATGAAATGAAATAAATAGGAAATGCGATATTTTTTTAAACAATAAAAGCGAGACAAAATTCTTTGGATCTTTTGAAATACTAAAGTGACTCATTCAGATGAAACCATTAAAATGAATAAAAATATAATTCAACTTGCACGAGCACGTGGTGCTTGGCCGTTCAAGAAATGATGTTCTGACATGATACATTGAAATATGCATTGCGGATATTAATTTATTCTTTATTAAAGTTTATTTTCATGACTAACATTTGCTCTTTTGTACGTGTTAGAATGGGTCTTGACTGTCTATCGGTCTGTACCTTCATAATCGTGTAAATTCGATGACTGAAAAATGCATTTATTAAAATTATTCAAATTTGGCATTGGTTTTTGTGGCTTAAAAGTGCGCCAAAGTTTCGTGTCAAATTTTTGTTTCAATCTTTTGGGGAAAATGTTAAAAACAAATTCGATTTTGGGTTACTATTAGCCGCATATTTGGGATTAAGCGCCCAAAAATACGCCAACATTAAGTAAATGTGCTGAATTCACGCCAAATTATACATAGCAACTATTGAATGCCAAAACTATGCAAAACGTTTTCTTTATTAGAGAGTATTAGGAATTTTATTTCCGCAAGCTTATCTATACAATTTACTATCAATTAACTTGTTATTCAACTGGAATTCGATAACATAAATTACTAAATTAAGAAAAATCTTTTAGTGAGTGAAATTATATATTTAAAACGCTTTATCGTTAAATTTTATCGAAAATAGTTACATCTTTCATTAAAACATCCAATAATATTTTTAAATTACTGTTATGAATTGCTTGTGTGGCCAATTAGCACTTAATTTAAATATGTAACATTAAATATTAATCTGAAACAAACAGCAATTAATTTTTGATCATTTTCCGAAATGCCAGTACTGCGTTTTAAAATGCTAATTTGTAGTATTCATGGCATACTTTGCTTTCTAATTTGCAGTTTATCATTTCAGTTTTTCTGCTTCCAAATACTGCATTCGTTCATCTCTAATGAGGCCAAAATATTCATGCTGATTCATTTGCTTCGCCAGTAGCTACTTACACAGAACGAGCCATTTGCAAGTCTTTAAAATCCAATATTAGTTAATTACCCATTCCTTTGTGCTCTTGCAAAGAAGCTTTTATCTTTTCCTGCCAAAAAGATAAGAATTTCCTCTTTCGCACTAAAGAGCCTGTCTTTCGCCGTTCGGTGGTTACTTCTCACCATGACTGAATCTACGAACAGTTTTCAATTAAACGTTCGAATGTGTTTAAAAAAAATACATGGGATACCTCAGTTCCCTAATGCAGTTTTAATTCATGCTTTTAATTCTTTCGTATGTGCAAATTCAATTACGGTTTGGCTGTCTTTTTTAATTCTGTACGATGCCAAATTGCTTGGATTTTTGAAGATCGCTTCGGTAGAGGAAAAGCTGCGTCAATGCGCATGCTTGGAAAATTGTACCGATTACTTTATCGTTTTTGAATGGATGATAAATTGAATATTAATTAATTATTTTTAAAATGGTTAAATCACTAAGTCAGTTAAAAATGTCCTATTTTGGATTTGAAAAGAGTAAATAAATTAAATTAAGTTTCCAGTGAGGAACTGGTTATTGAAAATTGAAAAATTAAAATGAAACTGTAGGAAAAGTTCGAATCTTCTCTTACCAAGATTTTATCAGGTTTCCTCTCGTATAAAATTGTCGATCTTGGATCTAAGTCATGAAGGTTGTTTTTATTTTCAGAGCCCTGCACATAAGGAGTTTATATTTTGTAATGTAAGAGATACAAACAAATGTTTTATAATGTATTATATCATAAAGAATAAACTTTTAATAAAAAAGTTTAAAAATTTTTATACTTTTACAATATGAAAATAAATTTAGGAATTTTCAAGCGATTCTGTGAAATTAAGGCTTATTTATATTTCGAATCGTTTTCATTTGCAAGCAATTTTGGTTGCAAATTAAAGTTTTTGTTTTTTTATCATCATTTATTTTATCGATTTATATTTATTAAATCTGAAATTTTTTTAATGATTTTGTCCTCAGTGTTTAAAGCTGTAAATAATTCAGTTGTTTCTTTTGTAAATTTTAGACAATTGTATTATTACGATAAGTTTTTCTGCAAATTAATAGCAGAACAATTAATTTTTTTAATGCTTCTCTGAAATTTTTTGTACTGTTTTTAAAAAAACAACTGTAATCAACCTGTATATTTTGGAGTTTTCTAATTGCATAAATTCATCAGGGTATAATATAAAAAATATATAAAAATAATCAAGTCATTCCTATTTAAGTCAGCAAAAAAAACATTTTGTAATAAATAATGTATTAAAAAAATGTTGATTATTGCTAGAATTGAACTCGCATTCTTCACCTTCACGTGAAAAATACTGAAATCATTGCATTTAACCGATTGAGCTGCTGCCTGTCGATTGCAATTTTAATTACAATCTGCTAAAACTCTGTTAAAAGTATTAAAAATTAATTTTATTTTATTAATATTTGAAAAAAAAACTTTATGACCATTAAGTATTATTCATTCCCTACAAGTTTTAAAAAATGCAATTGAACTTGAGTAGATTTATAAAAAGTATTTTATTAACGACTTAAAATCTGAACAAGATGTATAGAGAGGGAGAAAGTATTTACTATTTCCTCTCTGAAAAAATATACATACTTTGTTAAGTTAGGGAATTTTATTTCACAAGAAATAATTAAAATATTATGGTGGAGATAAAAATTTCGCCGAATGTTAAGTTTTTCTCGTTTTGATTTTTTTTACATTTTTTTATGAAAATAATTATTTCTTGCTTAAAGATAGAAGTTAGTATCGAATTCAATTGAAACTTAGTCAGCTAGTTTTCATTGTTTTGTAGTTATCGCGTTAAGTTGCATTCGACAACAGGAACTTCCACTAGTTAAATTTTTCAAAAAATTTCATATGAATCTACGGATTTCGCGTATATGCCAAATTTCATTCTTCTGGCCCAAAATTTGTTTTGAATTATTATGGTCAAAGAATAGTTATAATGCCAAAAAATTGTATTTTTGAGCTCAGAGAACTTGAAAATATAAAGATAAATCAAAATACCGAATTTTTTGACAACTGCAAAATTACCCAAAAAATAAATAAAACAGAAAAAAAAGAAATGATCAAATGAAATCTACGGTCGAAAATTTCAAGTTCTTACGTGAAAACCTTATTATTTTTAAGTCATTATTTGTCTTAATTATTTTAATTCATTAAATAGTTTAAACCGGTTTAAAACAATCACGAGTATCCTCTATCGGTCTATATCACTCTTTTTCATTAATATATATATATATATATATATATATATATAAACTTTCATTTTCAATTTTTTTATTTGACAAAAAAAATTTTGGAACTCGGCCGATTTTGAGATGAAATAACAGTTATGATGTCATAGTTCTATATCAACCTTTCAGAAACGCTTCTGTTGCGGAGAAGCATACGTAATATTAAAGCAATACTGGTAAAAGCAGACCAGACTTTTAAAAATACATTTATTTTCAAAAAAACATACATAATAATAATAATACAATACTAGTAAAAGCAGACAAAAAATTCTTCAACCAATAATTTCCGGCGGTCCATAATCGTTATTTTTCGTCCATAAATTTCGGAAACACCAAAACCTCCTTACCAAAACAACATCATATTCTCACACGATAATAAAAGATAAAATCTTTTTCAATTAAAGCAATTCTATTAATTATTTCAAAATTAAATTATTAAAGTAATTCTATTAATTATTCTATTAATTTACTCAAAAGTATTCATTCTTGTTAGGCCTGATCGAAAACACTTTAAAAATGAAATAGTTTTTTTTATCGGATTCATAGAATATACGTAAGGGTAATTGCATATTATAACCTACATGCAGCATTTGCATATTCTTATCCAGCGCGTCATTTTAGAAGCATGCTCCGTGGTACAGCTTTTACTTTGCCTATTTTTCTTGATCAAGAAGAGCCAAAATTAGAAGGAGAAAAGCAAAGAGGTTTTTAATTTTGTTTCAAGAGTTTCAGTTGGATTGTTTTCTTGAAGATAAGGGGGTTTTATCTTTTGCAACTTGTATAGTTTTCTGTGTTTAATCTAATATTGTTTATATACTTCAATTACAAATAAGGTGGTGGAGTTTGAAAAAAATACAAATTAGGTATCTTGCATGCTCTAGATAAGAGTTCTTTGCAAACACTTAGAAGGTTTGCGTTAAACACTTAATCTATTAGCATACGATGCTAATTTAATTAAACTAAACGTTTGTTGTAATGGTACGAGAAGCCAGCTTATAAATAATAAGCATAAACATTCTACTGGCATTTCTATAAGGAATATAAGTTGAATGTTTAATAAGTTTGCATTTTTAAAAACCAATGTGCTTTTAAGAATTTTTAGAAAAGTTTATGACTACAAAAAGAATTTATGTTAAATTTTTTTTATATTTTAGGTAAAGATTTATGCAAAAGTAATTAAAGATGTTATAATTTTATTTGGTACATTTCCGTTAGCAGGGCACAAGCGAAAAATTGCCAATGTAGAATTCCACCAAATTTTTTTGGTGATTTTTCTTGCGCACGCCAAATGGAAAAGAACCTTTTATTTTTGTTAAAAAAGCGATTATATGGCAGCCTTTTCCAAAATTTTAATCTTTCATTCTCTTTCAATTCAAGTTTAAAGGTGATTCAAGTTTTCTGGGGATCTTGTTGCCATTCCATAAATGTATTGAAAAAAAATCAATTTAAGTTTCTAATGAAACAATGAAAGTAGTTAGAATATCTTTGCAATAATAAAATATATTGTTAAATATATATTTTTAATTACTGAAAATCCCTTATAATGCTGAAAATTCGTTATATCATTATATTTTTTTTAGTTACTGAAAATCCATTAAAAAGGTTTGTTTAACAATTAATGTGATATCCTGAAATTTTTAAAAAAATTCTTAATAAAATAAAAATGAGTTTTGTATAATAATGTTATCTGGAGTGATTGTGGAAAATACTAATTCTAAATAATTTTTATTCAATTAAGATTATTTTTTTTAATCTTTCAAAGGTATACATTTATTAACGCAAAATTATACCAAATTTGGTAGTTTTATGTCGAACAGCTTGTCATGTATCATTTCGAATTTTATTACTAGAAAGATTCGCGCTTCCAAATATTTATATTAAATGAATTAAATATAAAATACGTTCTACTTGAGCTAATATAAGTAAAAAATATAGGTTTGAAATTTCGGTCAAAATAAGAATTTTAAAAATAGAATTCCCTCCTTTCGAATGCTGATTACTTCTAATTCTGATATCTAGTTCTAGAGCATCATATGAAATAAATGCAGTTCTGAAATATTTAATGATAATAGGGCATATTGTAATTAAAGAAACCTTTTTCAAAATAAAAAAGGATTCAATGAATTTTCACTACTGGGTAAATTATCAATTCGAAACGCTGACTTTGTGAAAAAGTTAGTCTTTTTAACGTATTATATTTTATGTATAAAATTAATTATATGTAAAATAAAATTTAAAAATTCGATATTTCGCATTTTTTTAAAAAAAATATTTGATGCTGGAATTTTAAAAAAAAATCTAGAGAAGTTTGCAAATATAAACAAAAATAAATTTCTATTACTGAATTTTCTATCACTTTCTATTCTGATTTTTAAAAAATAATTCAGGTTTAATTTCTATTACACAAATCTTTCTTGGATTTTTTATAAGTTGTTTTATTGTATATTAAAGTCAATCAAATTTAATTTCTCTACTGTAATCTTTCTTTTTGGTTCAATAGAAGATAATCAACCCTAAACCGAACATTAATTAAGAAGATTTAACAGATGATAACTAAGACATTAGAAGATTATTTTACGCATTAGTACATTAGAAGATCATTATACTACTAATTACAGAAGATTATTAGCAGATAGAATAAGATTAAGCAGAAGATTATTAGTAAATGCACTCCTGTATCTGAAATCATATTTTTATAAAATAAGCATACGAATATTAATAAACGATTATCAGTACACTAGAAGATTATTTCAGTACATTAGAAGATAATTATGCTGCTATTAACAGTAGATTTTAACGGAAAGATAAATATTAAACAGAAAGTTATTAATGAAGGAACTCTGTATTTAAAATCATATTCGTGAAAAGCAAGCATACGATCAATCACAGAAGATCACTAGAAGATTTTAATACATTATTACAGGGTGTCCAAAAAGTTCCCGTACTGATGATTTGTGAATTTATTTTACAAAAACAATAGGTTTAAAAAGAATAATTTTTATGCCAATGATAAAAAGAACTTTTAACATAACTAAGGAAAAAATACTGAACTTACATTTATAATAAATGCTCAAAATCCACCCCTTTCTTGGAGACAAAGCTGAACTTGTTTGCGCATGTTTTTCGAAACGCGTTTTAACATGCTAGGAGTGATTTCTTGTATCCATTGGGTAATTGCGATTTTCAAATCATCTATTGTTTGAGGATCACCTTCATAAGTTTTGTCCTTTAAATATCCCCATAGAAAAAAGTCCGGGATGGTCAGATCAGGGGATCGAGGTGGCCAAAGATTTTTTGAGGTAAGTCGATCGCCGCAAAATAGCTTCAAGCATGTCAATGGTTTCATTGCTCGCATGGCGAAATTTAATATACTTGAAAAAAAATCATGGACAATGATTTTTTAAATTTGGATTACGGGAACTTTTTGGACACCCGGTATATTTGAAAACTATTTTCATGCATTAGCGTATTAGAAGATCATTTTATTGCATTAGTGCACTGGAAAATGATTATGCTATTAATAACAGAGGATTATTAAGAGAAAGATTAAGATTAAGCAGAAGATTATTAGTGCATGAACTCCTGTATCTGAAATCCTATTTTTAGAAAATAACCATACGATTACTATATTTCAGAAATTGACAGCGAAAAAAAAGTTGGTATCAGTAAAAACAAATTTTAAAAGTCTCTTACTTGAATCTTTTTCGTATTTTATAGAACTGTAGGTAAAATTCCCCAAATGGACGGTAAAAGACCGTACATTTAATGTATCCTTCTAATGGCTTTTGCCCGTTTCTATCTTTCCCAGCATGGCATCAATGTACATAAAAAAACGGCTTTATACCGATATCATATTTCTTCATCTGAGCATATATGCCTCATATTTTTTACCAGGTCCATGAACCAAATGATTGGATCAAAAACATGTTCCGATTCAATTTATTTAATGGTTTCTATTCCTAGATAACAGAAATGCCGAAATAAAATGTCCCGTGCTGTTTGCAATAATTTTCACTTCCTATTTTATATGCTTTTGATTCTTAACTTTAGTTCAAATATTTTTTTCTCTGGTAGACTGGATTTTTATCTGTGTTCAAACAGTTCTGATATCGGGGAAAAATATATGCGAATATTCTTATGATTAAATAGAAGAAGCACTTATCTAAGCACCTATCTTTTCGTGTTATATAATGAGTTCGTTTTATCTTTCGTCTTAATATTCATTTTCTTATCTGAGATATTAATTATATCATAAAGTAAATCTCTCTTTTTATTCTGTCTTCTTTTACATTTGTAGATTAAATGAAAATGACATCTACCAATGCAATGGTTTCTACAATTCTTTTCCCCATAGTGATTTTTTGTAAATAAAAAAGCACGTAAACAAAAGAAAATTTACTTCATTGTTAAAGTTACTTTTTGCTTATTTAAGAAATTTTACAAATAGATTTAAGGCTGCAAACAACGAAGACGAAAAGAATATAAAATCATGATATACCATTTTCGTCAACGTACGAAAATAAAAATAGGCCATGACTAATTATAAAGCAAAATCTTTAGCGACGAATAACCAAAAACTTAATTACATCTGGAATGAACATTTATTATTTTGAACCATGAATCCATTAAGAGTACTCTGCTTAGCGTAAATTTCTCAATTGGATGAAATAAAAAGAAGCTAAATACTATTCATCAAATAGAAGAAATTCATTCTCTTGTCTTTAGACATAATGTCTTTCAAAATACCTGAAGCTGAAAATCATATGGTTTAAGATCAGGTGATTTCAGTGGCTAGATTTGGAAATACTAACGTCCTTGGAATGGAAAATTCATTATTTTCAACTATGATTCCATTAAGAATACTGTTCTTAGTACTGCGTAGCTTATAATGGCCTTTAGAATTGAGCAAAATAAAGCCTGATACTATTAATCAAGTCAAACATTGTCGATTGCTTATATTTAGCTGAATAAGATGTTTTTTAAAATACTCGAAACCAAAAATCATATGGTGTAAGATCAGGTCATCGTGGTAGTTAAATTAAAATTGTAACTTTTCAAGAGTATCTTATGGCAAATTGTGTTTTAAAGAAAAATTGCTTCGATTGTGCGCTTACTAGTGAAATTTTAATTCACTTATAACTTTAGAATTGTATTTAGAATCTTTTGAATTGGCAAACTTTAATTAAAAGAGCACTTTACGTAATAGATTTCTCAAAGTGTTATGCATTTTTAAATTGTTTCAATCTTGTGTATTTCTATAGTTTATATTAAAATTTTTAAGTCTATTATCGGGTTTCTAAACAAATAATTAATTTTCTTTCCTTTTAAATTGATCTGGGGTATCTTATTTAGTAATCTAAGTCCCAGGGTTTATTGTATCAATTATATACTGAAAAAAAATTTAAACAAATGTGTAAATGTGTTTTTGTATTCTTAGTATAATCTGTGACATTTAATTGAATATTACACAATTTCAAAAAAAAAAAAACTCTTTATGTATGGTATTACTTTTTTCTGATTTTCCATTTTAGTTTTAATGCCGGAAATAATTTATGGTTTTATGATACTGAAACATTTATGATTTATATCGTTAATAAAAAAATCCTCTGAAAAATAGAAAACAGCAAATAAACAATTCTATGTATTTTTCATTGAATATCTTAATCAGCATGTTGAAAATCAAACGATATTTTGAATGTAAAAATAACTTTTCCGTTTTCAGTTATTCCATTTTTATTTCTTATTACAACAGAGTAAATGCTTTTCGATTAATCGATGATCAAGTGAATTTATCTCCTGCTTCTTTCTCATCAAATTTATGGCAACCTATCGGTTTACGATTAATAAGCTGATATTTTTATCGGAATGAAATTATTACTTTTCATGGAATCGTGAAAGATTTTCGATTCATAGTTTTTGTCTCAATCACATTTACCGAAAAAAATATATCGATTGAAAGTTACGTTTTCCTTATTTTCATCGTTTTAATTCTTTTCAAATATTTCCTCATTTTCATATTCTTTTTTTCCTGGTGAGTGATTGATTCATTTTGGATTTTCCTTTTTCTATTTCTGTTAATGTCACAACTAAATAAGGAAAACTATGCGTTCTGTGCATTTTTGTCGCTTTGAAACATAATAGTTTTGCAATATTTGTTTGACCAAACTGCGCTTAGCAGCTAAAATAGTGTTTTTTCAGATTAGAACACGTAGAATTCAGAAACACGTACCGATTACATATGAATATTTTTCAATCTTATTTATATAAAATCTGATCATTGAAATAATAAAAAATCATGAAATCATGTATGCATTTAGTTTAAAATTTTAATCTACTAAAAACAGCATTCATTTTACAGTTTATGCCTCATTATTTATATTTTTATACTCACTTAACTTTACAATTGTGTAAATCATGTTCAAGATGGCGCTATATGGCGTTGTCAACATGAAAGCAGTATGGTGTTACTTTCATGTGCCAGATAACATACCTTGGATTGAAGTGCACTTTTGGTCTAATGGTTATGTTACTCGGCTACAAAACGGATTGTTGTGAATTCTGACTTTGGACCTAGGGCAATTCGCCTCGGTAACCCGTGACCTTGAATAAGCAACCTTCGTATGCAGCTTCATACAACTGTCGTAGCGCCATATAACAACAACAAAAGTCATCAGACACACTTGACGCAGCAAGCAAACAAAGGTGTCAGACTCACTTGACGCATAACTCACATTCACATTTGTCAACGCACTCACAAGCCCGCCATAATGCTTAGCGCTATAAAATTGTTCGTCTCTCCGTCGACTCACTGGTGGGGGAGTATTGCGACGTTACTTTTATAAGCCAGATAGCAACCCTTGTATTGATGTGCACTTTTGGTATAATGATTATGTTATTCGTCTACATTACAAGTTCGGTTTGGTCCTAGGATAATACACATTAGCCGCAGAAGATAGGAAAAGTCTCTAATAGTTAATTATAAAAATTGTGTGTGTGTGTAAAAAATCAAGTTTTCTCAGGAAAGACACCTAAATATATAAGCTTAAAAAGCAAAAGTATTAAATATAAATAGAAAAGTAAATAAATAAAGCAAAAAATGTGACTCTCACCGGAACATACACAATATTCATATTGTTCTGATCATTATATTTATTCTAATAATTAATTATAAAAATAATGTGTGTGTGTGTGTGTGTAAAATCGCTTTTTTTAGGAAAGATATTTATATAGATTAACAAAAAATGCAAACCCTTATCTAATATCTAAAAATAAAATTTGATTCAAGCCGTTCCGAGATACACTAAATAAATAGACAAGAATTGCTCATTCAAATTAATAAGATTTCTTAAAGTCAAAAATGATGTCATCGTCAATGGTATTGTATTTTTTAGAATACTAGATATGCATTTGATTTATATTTCTCTATAACGGGATATAATTCCTTAAATACATAATTTTTTAAAAATTTCATATTAAAAGTTTTTGGTATCAGAAGCTGTTAGTTAAAAAATAGAAAAGTGTATAAAAAGAAATCAAAACTGTACTTTGAAAATAAATGTGTTCAAAAATATTCCGGTTGTAATTTCTGTTTTTTTTATTTCATTTCTATTCCAAAATTTGTTTTAAACTTCAATTTTTAAAAAAATCTAAAGTTAACAGTTTATTCTATAAAAAAGATTATATTTACTGTTAACAAGACAAATAAATTATGTATTAAATTTGAAGAAATATAAAGAAAAATAATCAAAAGTGAATTTACGAAAAAAAAAATCTTTCAAAAAATTTTCTATTCAAAATTCTGTTGTTCAAAATTTCAAATTAAAAATTTCAAAAATTAATATTTTATTTTGAAAATAAAAAAGCTGCATTTACTATTAACATGAAAAATAATTTAATGAATCAAATTAGATATAATATTCATTAACTGGTTTAACTGTTAAATTATTCGTTTATAAGGGTATGTATATTTTTAAAATATTTTCTATTGATAAATCCATAATTGTTTCATTTTATTTATTGTTATTACAATAATTTGTTGAGAAATTAAATGAATAAACGCTTCTTCGAACTTGGCGATGTTTGGCGATTATACAGGCGTGTTTTCAATAAAAAGAATTTTTTGCGTAAAAGGCTTAGTTGACGAACGAGACAGATATGCAAAATGTTTCTTGCACTTCCTTTTCTTCCCTTGGGTTGCCATTCTTTTCGCCCGACTCAACCCCCTGAAGAACACGTTCTTTTCTTCGAGTTTTAAGCAAGCGAAGCATTTGCAAGTCTGCAAGAAGTGCTTAGAAGGGTTTAAGACAGAAATGTATTTTGTGAGTTACGCAACTTTTCTACCACGCTTACTTTTTGCAGAAATCTGGACAAAAGGAGAATCATAAATGTCACGTTCGCCGGAGACGGTTGCTTCTTGATGAAGGGAATGCAGAGTTGTTTCTGGGTGCATTTATGCGTAATGTTTGCTTCTAAACATGGAACATTTATCTTGTATCTGGAATATTCGTATTTCTTCTAACAAAAAAAAATGTAAAAATAAGCAAATTTGTATTTTGGTTGATGATCTGGTACTATATATTTTGCTTTTATTTGAGAATGCTTGACGTTGTTAAAACAATAAAGCTCCGAGTAGTTAACTTATGTGTTGTTTCCAAAAGCGTTAAGATGGCAAGAAATAACATTTATTTGGGGACAACGGTATGCATGTGACGTTTTTCTGTATAAAATTCGGACAAAAACGTAGATATGAAGCATATAAAGACGAAAAATATCGTTTTCTAAGTCTCTGGAAAATAATGTGTAATATCTTTTACTTTTGTTTTAAAAATTTCAAAGAAATGCTTAATATTGCAAAGAGAGTAGATTTCTGTGCATTTAATCTACAATGTTTTTCTAATAGTGTTAGGGAAATGAGAAAGAATCTTTTATTTAGAAATAATTATTTAATGAAAAGGTAATGTTAATAGATAAAATGTTACAATTTTTTTAAAAAAAATTACCGAATTCTGATGTTTTTCTTTGTTATGTATCCCAAAAATTCAATTTTTAAACTTTATTTGTCTGTAATTCAAATAAATGAATAACGAGTTTTGCAGATGAAACTGCAAATAACATATTCCCAAAACAACAAATAGAAAAGGGAATGGGATGAAATCTTCGATCTTAAATTTCAAGTCATCACGTGGGAACATTATTATTTAAAGTCATTATTTATCTTAATTAATTTAAGTCATTAACCAATTTATACAGGTTTGAAACAATAACAAGACTTCTTTATCGGTCTATATATATATATATATATATATATATATATATATATATATATATATATATATATAATATTAATTTTTAAACTTTCATTTTCAATTTTTCTAGCTACCAAACAAAGTTTTGAGCTCGACCGATTTTGAGATAAAATAGCAGCTATGATATCATAGTTCCTCGTCAGCCTTTTAAAAACGCATCTGCAGTCAAAGAAGCAAATATAATAATAAATCAATACTGGTAAACGCAGGTCAACCTTTTATAAATGCATCTGCTTTCAAAGAAGTGTACATAATAATTATGTATTACTGGTATAAGCAGGTAAAAATATTTTTTGCCTGTAAATTTCGGAGACATCAAAAGCTCCTAACCAAAACATCATGTTCTCAAATGATAATTAGCTGTTGTTAATAACCCGATATAAAAATGAATTTTCTTAAAAATAATTTAAAAAATAGATTAATTTTTATTAATATCCTAACAAGAAATTGAAATTTTTAAAAATAATTTATTTTCCAATTTTCAGTTAATAAATATTATGAAATTTTGAAATTAAATTTTCTTCTCACTCCGCTTCTAGTTGATGCCACTTGTATAGAATCAAATTTCATTTATATTAATTAATCAATTAATTAATTAATTATATTTAGAAGTTCATTAAAGTATCGTAAGATTCTCGTAATTTCTTCAGTTTTCAAAATTTCAGAACTCAACTAGAAATAAGTTAAATATATTAATTAAAAATCTCAATTTTTCACATATGAAAAGTAATTGACCTAAACTAAGTAAAAACTTAAGCAAAAATTCAATGTTGATGTTGTTTGCAGAAAAAATTTGTCGCCAAACAAAATATTTTTTTAATACTTTATTATAATGAAAAGCTATTGTAAAAAAAGATCTCGTTTTTTTTCAATTGTTTATTTAATTTTACTGTACATTTAGTGTCATTACAATAACTGTGATTTATAAATTAATCCATATATAAGTTACTCTTCATTCTAGTTTCGATATTTATTACTCTTAATTTATATAAAATTGTAAGTCTTAAAAATTCTTTTTTTTGGGGGGGAGGTATTATGAAATGCTCAAATGTTATTTAGCAGTCACTATGCATTTTTTCATTGTTATAAGAAATAACAAGCTATTATTTAGAGAAAAGTTTAAAATTTTCTAATTTATAAATACCATTTTTATTGAAATTAAAACCTTTTTAAAATTGCAAATATATTTGTTTTAATCTTTTTTAATTATATATATCAAACTTTATTTATTTCTACAAAATTTTATTAAAAACAAAAATGCTTTAAAAGATTTTTTTGCTTCTCCAAAGCTACCAATTTTTTTTAATATTACATTTAAAATATATATAAAAAATTCCAAAATATTCAAATAACTATTTATTTAATTATTACCTGCAGGGTTTAAACAAATTGAACGTTTAACCTAAAATGTACTTAAGAAAATCTAAATTAATTACTTATTTTTCTGCTTTTACTAATTTTACAAAAACTTTCAATTGTTTTATTGGTTTTCAGTCCTTTATTCAGTTTGTTTTTGAAAATTATAATTATTTTAAGTAAAAAGGTTGAAATAATTTTAAAAAAATAAGTAGCATAGGAAAGGAAACAATTTAACAGAAAATTATTTCTCATTAGCATTGAAATTGGTTCGTTTGAAGGGTATTAATGGATCTCATTAATACTCATTTTGAAAAATTATTTTAACGTCAGAAAATAATTCTTTCTTTTTTAAAAAAATATTTTTGGATAATGAAGAAATATTTATGCAAATCATTTTTTTTTATTTTAACTATCATTTTATAGACTTTTCTCGTCTGTGTTCTTCTAAATTACTTTTTTTTTTCAAGGTATTGAGTACCTCAGATTCGTTTCTTTAATATATTTTCATCTATTATAAGAAGCTTTCCTTAAAATGTTCATTAAACACAATAAAGATTCTAGAAAAAAATTAAAAAATTGCCTGCTTATCGAAGTTAAGAGATCCTTCAAAGCGAAGTAGTGAAAAAAATGGCACCAGAATTAATTCCATTACTGATTTTTTAAAATAACATTTTCACTGTTTTTTTTAATTCAGATTTTTTTCCCTTAGAGTAAAAACTAAAAAGCAATTTTAGTAAGCTTAAAAACATCTGCGATTTCGTCTTTTTCGTTTGGGTAAAAAAAAGAAAGAAAGAAAAAGAAAATGTCAAGCAGATAGCGGTTTTAAATCAGATTCTAGTGGAATAGAAAGTTCCATGATTGCGAAAACGAATATGTTGTAAAGATTAGGTTGATAAAAAAAATCGTTTTCATTTTTAAAAACTATTTGGAACGATCTCGCATACTTTTATGGGGAAAAAATTCGTAAGAAAAATAATCTTAACATTTAATTTTTTTATTATTGTAATTGAGAGATTTTTTCCCCTATTTTCTTCTTTTTAAAGATTTAAGTTTTATAATTATCAGTTAATTAATATCCAACGCATTATAGGCATTCTATTTTCCTTGTAAGACAAATTATTTGTGGATCAAAAAAAGTGTTTTTTGTTCTCTGATTTTAATTACAAGCTTCGCTAACCATTTGGAATTTAAAATTTTTTTTACATTCTGTCTAGAAATGACTTTTTTTTTTCAGATGAATCTTTTTAATAACCTTTTTATTAAAATACAAAGATTTATTTCTGTGACAAAATCATTGATTAGAGTAGCGTAAGACAAATATGATGTAATTTATATTCTTTTCAGATTTTAATATTTAAAAAGATAAAATAATCAACTTTATTTAAAATAATACTTTTTGTTTTTTTACTAATTTTTGTAACTGGAAATTATTTATAAATTCGAGCATAAATATTATGTATATAAGATATAAAGTACCGAAATTTAAAAATATAAACACAGGTCTTCTTTTTGGCTATATTAATGAAAATAGAGCTAAACACTTTCATTGTATTTGTTATGTGAAAAAGATTTATTTATTTGAAGACGATTTTTTTAAATTCAAGCATAATACTTTCTCTCTTTCTCAGAGAAAATTTATTATAAAAATGGAAGCACTGAATCTGTAGTTAAAAATGAAGACTTATTTTAATGCGAATTCTTGTATTAGGAATTTTTTCTCAAATAAAAAAAACACCGTTCTAGAAAATATTTCACTATTAATATTTCGCCATTTTAAAATTCAAAACATGCCCAACCTTGCTACATTTCTGGAAAGTATATTATAATCCTTTTATATTTGGTTAAATGCCTAAAAATGATTTATGAATGTATGATTAAATACAAAGTATTTAATTGATTACAAAACATTAAAATGAACAAATGGTTATTTAAGAAAATGTTAAATAACCTTTGAAAACTGTAACACACAATTTTTGTTATATGACCTTGAACATTAAGTTTTTTTTATCAATAAAAGAATGGTAGAAACTCAATATACATGCAAGAGTGGATAAAAATTTAATTTTAAGGTAATGAAGGTGATGAATAGAAAAATCGTAATAATGTTTGCGATTTTATGAAATAAAAGTAGTCGATTAAATTGAAGTTTAGATATTGTTGTGTGTGTTTGGAATAACATTTCATGAAAATCGAAGACTGGAGACTTGGACTACAAAAAAATCAAAATGCTGTTAGAGAATCCAGGAAAAGAACGTAGCCATTTGTATTTAAAAAACATTAAACGTTGTTATGTATGTTTGCAATAACATTTTTTGAAAATCGAAGATTGGAGGTTTGGACAATAAATGCTAAATGTAACATTATTTTACAAATAATATACAGCAAATGACAAGAATTTGAATAGCACTTTGCAATTCTTTTAAATTAAATCGAAACATCTATTGAAATTTGCTAAATTAATTGGAATGTATGTATGAAGGAAATTAAAAGTTCAAGAAAAAAACATGTACCTGATAATAATATTTTTAGTGCGATAATTTTTATATCCAAGACAACTTACACTGGGCATTACAGTTAAGAAAAGTGATTTTATAATCAATTTTTATTGTTAAAATATTCCGGCGTCCTAGCACAGAGGTAGCGCGTCTTCCTCGCGTTCTGTGAGTACCGGCTTCGAGTCCCGATTCGGGCATGGTTGTTCTTCTGTGTTCTATTTGTGAGATGTGTCAATGTGCCTCCCTGTAAAAAGGGGTTGTGCAAGCATGTGCGTGTGTTTCATCCTCATATGAGCTAGAAGTTAGACTTCTGCCCTCGGGTGCTCAGGGGTTCATATCCTCAGAAGCTACTGCACCTCTCTTTCAATGGTAAAAGCGGACACGACATCATCATTGTTAAAATATAATTATAGCAATGGTTTTATTTTAGGACTAGCCGCCTTTGGCGACCAGTTGGTTCGCCATAATTAAAGCTCGCTAAAATTTTCATATAATATTTTATGTAGCTGTGTCTCGTAAGAGGTTTTTCACCAAAATATTTTTAAACCAAACAAATTTTGATAATCATATAATTTATTTATGGTATTATTTTCATCAGATGTTCTGTTCATTGTACTACTCATCTTTCTCTTTCTATCCGAGCAATGATTGTCCCGGAATTGATATTTTACTTAAATGGTGGAGGGAAAGGTCTAAAATTCTACGTTTTTATAGAATAATGAGATTCAAATTTTCATAAATGTAAACACACTAAACAAATGAAGACACAGTTGGTTTTCAAGGGATGCGAAAGTTTAAAAACAGCTTGGAAAATGCCGCGCACAGAGGAAATAATGGTGACACACCCACACCCTTCTTTTCTTTTTCTATCCTTTTTTTTCTTCACTATTTTTCTTTCTACAAACCCTTTTTTCCCGTTGTTATTCTTTTTTTTCTTCCCTGCCCAGACTTTATTTTGGGCAGGCATAGATTAAATATGCATGCAGACTAATAATAAAAGCAACCATTTTCTTTCTTTTTTAAACATCCCGTTATCTATGAATGAAAACCAACTGACTTCGCGTATTTCTTTCTAAACAAATCATAATTTATTACTTCCTGTTATCTAACTCAGTTGGTGTGGGGGAAGGAAATGAAGATTTTTGGCGGGAAAGTAAGAAAAGTGTCGTTTTAACCATTTTTCATTTTTTTCTCTCCATAAGAACCATCCTCGTGTCTTAACGAAAATATTTTTAAAAAATTAGCCGAATCGGTCGAGCCGTTCTCTAGTTTTGCGCTTAGCAGCGCATTTCGAGATCTATTTTTATTAATATAGATTAAATACTAGCCAATGGAGGCGGATATTAGTAATATTTAACAGTGATAAATCTCTTTTTTTTAGTGTATCCCATGAACTCATGCCTCTTCTCATTTCAACCCTATCAAATCACAGAACTTTTTATTTTATTTTATCATCATTTTTTCCCTACAGAACTTCCGTATGACGCTGAAAACGGTTGAAAAGCACGTGAAAAATAGAGTGCTAAGCTGCTGTGCATTCACTTTTGAGACTTCATCTATCACTCGGACGTTTAAGTAAAGCAATTTCGGTCCATCTCCAGCACGGGAATCTTCTGGGAACCCCAGCTTTTCTTCCTCTCCTTCTAAGCCATAGAGAATCATCAAGAACTGGAGGGAATGACAGAAAAGGAGGAAAAAACACCCGACCATAAATCCAAATCTCAACAGAATATCGTTTTCCTTTTCGCTAGCCGTAACCTCTGCTTCGAAATCACTCTTTCTGGATGTCAACCCTCCTGACATATATAAACGACTCCAGCTATCAACGGCCATTTGAAGAATTCATATCGGATCACACAACCCACTGTGTTGGTTTCTTCTTTCTATATGGAAGGTTGTTTTGTTTCGTTTTTTTTTTTCGGGGTTCTTTTTTTTTCTTTATGACTGTTTTTCCAAGTAATCCGTTTTAATGCTTAGAATGACTTCTTCCGGATTTGCTGTCTTCTCCAACCGCTTACCCGCTTCGCCTCATAAAACAAAATTCACATCCTACTTGTAAAGCTTCCACGGATTTTTCTTTTGGGTGTTCCTCTGTCTGAGCGTTAGAAGTCAATAGATCGCCATTTTTTAATCTTTTTTTTACTGGATTCAGAGATGGATATTGTGAATTATTAGTGTTCCACTATATTGAGAAATGTGGAGATTTTTTTTCCGTGTTTACATCTACTTTTTTCTAGCATTAACAAAATGAGCAAAACATGAGTGAAATATGTAATCGTCGTTTTAACATATATCTTAAATCAAAATCCACGTCTTTTTTTCAAAACTTCCACGGATTTTACTTTTTGTGGTTTTCTATTTTATCGTTTGAGAACATGTTGTTGCTTTAATTAGGGGTTTTTGAATAATTGAAGGCAATGAATTTTTAAAGCTCGAAATCCCGTAGGCAATTAATAAAGCAGAAATAGCAATATTCATCAACATTTTTAATTACATAATTTTTTTTCATCGCTTCGTTTATGAATAAAACTATTTGTTGATTAATTATAGATATTATCTTTTCACAGAATGAATAGTTATTTTGTATATCATAAAAATAAGCCTAAAATGAATGATATTCATAACATTTCCTATGAAAATTGTCTCTTATAATTAAAACCCGCAAACGAAATCATCAATGGTTATTCTTTATTGAATATCATTTAATATAATGCATATAATACATTTTTAAATGGATTTTAAAACCAAAAATAACTATAAATATTACTTATAAATGCAAATCGCTCAACCTAAAGGGAGAAAATAACCTTTTGAAGACCTTGCTTTATTCCAAAGTGAATTAATAAATTGGAATCTCCCTTTGAGCTATTAGAGAATCCATTAGAGCTAAATTATGAAAAGTGCTTAACGGCATTCCGAGAAATAAATAAGCTGTAATAAAATGCATTTTTCACGGCGCTCGGTTATTAACAACTTTTCTAAAGTTAGAGAAGTTTTAATGTGCGACATCGGGTTCCTCAGGATGCGAGAAGGGGAAGAAAAAGGGACTTTCCAAACACTCGGATCGTTACTATTTATAAATATGTAAATTGGCTTCCCATTAAAGTGAAAGAAGCGATATCGCGAGGGAAACTTTGTAGCGTGTTGCCGCTATAAAATATTTCTTTGCTTTTGAATAAATTTATATGGGTATTTAAAGATTTTAATTAATAGAGTGGATTCTAGAAAGAAAAAGAAAAAAAACTAATATATATATTGAAAGGATGCGTAAAATCATTGTAGTTTGATAGTGCATAAATTTGATTCAAAATTTATACTTCACAATAAGCTTTATGTATTTTGGAGATTACGATGACATGATGATAAGTTTAGGCTTAGGAATTAGTGAGTTAGGAATATTGTTTAGGGATTAGGTACGGAAACGCATTCCATCGAATATCCGACTTGTTTATGGAATTAGTTCATGGTAATTCTTACTGCAAGGATCAAGTATTCTTCCGTTGGAAGTTACGAATTTGGCTTAGGAATTAGGTTCGGAAACGGATTCCATCGAATATCCGACTTGTTTATAAAATTAGTGCATGGTAATTCTTATGACAAGGGATCAAATATTCTTCCGTTGGAAGTTACGAATTCAGCTTATGAATTAGATTCAGAAACGGATTCCATCGAATATCTGACTTGTTTATGGAATTAGTTCGTGGTCATTCTTATTGCAAGGATCAAGTATTCTTCCGTTGGAAATTACAAATTC
>JAOUZG010011622.1:842177-874596 GCA_026289955.1 Argiope argentata | reverse complement strand
ATAATCGTTGCTTGGTTATACTAAAAATTGTTTAGCTCTGTTATTGACTGGATATGGAAGTTGAATAAGAATATCCAATTAATAAACATAAGTACCAAACAATCATTGCTTGGTACTCTTAGAGTCTTCTTAGCTCTGTTATTGCTTTGATACAGAGATTGAACAAGAATATCCAATGAGGAAACATAATCATTACTTGATGATACTGGAATCTGCTTGGTTACGTTAGTTCTAAGAACATGCATTAGGCATAGACGAGAGGTTAGTTCATGCACAAAATGCTGCATGGTTAATGCTTTCGCAATTATGAATGTCTATAGAAGCGTCGTGGTTCAATATTTTTGCAGGGGACTGACAACTTTTTGAGTTCATGCCAAGTAGAGTTGTTGCACTTCGGTAGGCAAAAGGATGCCTGACACACTATTAGAAGTATCCACGACTTTGTCACCATAATTTATATGAACGTGGGTATATTTGGTTTTAATGATTTTTTTTTTTTTTGGTTTAGCCAAATTATAAAAATATGCTTAAGTGTCAAATTATGTAATCGCATGCTTTATAGTTTGACGATTGAAATAGCCAAATTGACGAAATTTTTTCTTCCCATTTTTTGCTGCGTTAAAAATAATAAGTACCAGAGCATCTAGTCAAATAGCCTTATAGAAAACTTCTTCTGAACGGATTTCATCTGAAGTTTCTTAGAAAGCCATAAAATTAATTTAATGGTCAAATTCCGAACTTCATCGTCCTTGTTCTAAACGTTTTTGAGTTATCGAATTTGCAAATTAACATAGAGATCAGCTAAATTTTTGGACTCGGGGTGGTCTAAAGATTGTAAGTTAATGGAAATCAGAGTTAATAATCTTCAAATGTTTACAATATTTTCTCTTTGTATATTTCATATATATGAGAGTGTAAAAATTCTTTACATAGAACGAAAGGTTTTTTGGGGGAGGGGAAGGGGTATTTTAACGCATGCCTCTAAAAGGAGATAAAACACTCTCAGAAAAATGTCACAGCAAGTAAATAAATAAATAAAGGCCATAATTTATTAACCAAAGAGACATTGTCTTTCATCATGGCAAAGCTAGACCAAATATTACATTAGTCGTAAGAGAAAACCCCTTATGGTTTTGTTGGGGGGTTTTACCGCACCTTGCATACTTTCCAGATCTAGCTCCATATGATTATTATTTATTTCTGTCCTTAAAAATTCTCTTCGCGGTAATCCCTTTAAATCCATCAAATAAATAAAAGCGCTACTCAAGGATTATTTCTTGCCCAAAACACAACAATTTTGGAAAGAAGGCATAACAAGGTTTCCTGAGAAAAGGAAGAAAATAATAAATCAAAAAGGTTCTTATATAACAAAATAAATAATATATTAAACAATAAACATTGTATATCCATTTCATTATAGAAATTGGAAAGAAACTTATGGCCATCGTATTAAAGTTACGGCAGATTTTTTTTTCTTTCAGAACAACACGGAAGAATACAATAGATTTAATGACCATGACATCGTTGCTATAGAATCATGTTCACTTCTGAGCTTGATTCAATTAACGAATAACGTTTGCTTTAACAGCTCCATTGTTTTAAACTTCTTCCTAATCGGAAACAGTAAGGAAACAAGTTCGAGAATTGTTACGTAATTCGTTTAATTCTAATTAAGTAACGAAACTCTTTCCACGGAGTTTTATTTCATTTTATTTTTCAACGAAAATAATCTCTTGTTCGTTATATTCACCTTAATTGAATATGGTTGTTGCCAAAACAGAGCAACACAATTTTTCGGCATTCATTTCACTGACTGTTTTTGACAGGCAGTGAATCTAGAGATATTAATTATCGAAAACAAACGTCAAACTGCGTTGACAGAGTGCAGTGCTCTCTCGTGATTATTATTTTTAAAAAATATTTATTTCGCTTGCAGAAACAATGAAATTTTCATCTTCGCATCCATCTTAATTATAGATTTGAGAAATATTTCCAAAATAAACAATCTTTTATGTCATGTTATTATCGTGAGAGAATAATTGGAACGGCTCCTTTAGAGTTTTTCTATCTTAGAAAAGGATGAAGAAGAATTAAGTTAAATGTTTCTGTTTGAGTATTTGAAATTAAATTAGCATTTGAGTTCAGACTTGATTTGAATTATTTAATTCCAATAACAATTTTTCAGAAAGATTAAGTTATACCTTCAAGAAACGTTATGTCGTTATTTGAAATATTAAGAAAATCAGAGAAGAGCTGAAATGGAATTTGATTTAATTCTTAGTATTTCTGTCATCATTTCAATTAAAAATTTTAACTATAAATAGCTTCTCAGAAAAGGCGTTGATTGTAAATTATCTAAAATTGCTCTGCTATGTCTTTAGACATAGATCAAATTTTACCTTAATAAAATTAATTCCGAATAAATTAATTAATAATTAATACAAAATATTTAATGATGTAGTTATATTTATATAAAGAAATCATTTTTAATTACAATTAATTAAAAATTATGAATTTTTTAAATAAATGCTTTTGAAATTTTCTCTATTCTTGTTTTTAAATATTTTATTCAAATAAGAGTAAACTATGGATAAAAAATGTTTATGAATTATATTAATATAGGAAATATATAATTAAAAAATATGAAAATGGAAATTTTATCATTGCATTTAATTAAGAAGAATTTTAACTGTGCGATATTTTTAAACTGATTTTTGTTCATTAATGAATATTCTTTATTTTTTAATTTATATTTAAACTTCAGCCTTGAGTATTGTTTTCTGTTTTTGTCAAAAATATCATATATTAAATTCCATTTGTCTAAGTATCATTTTTTAATTTGCAGCATTTGCATCCTTTCGAATGTACAAATACACAGGTGATCACCTCTGTAACGTATTTTGTTCAAACTTTAAAACATGTTAAAATCAAGTACTATTTTTTATATCTTTGGATTTTATATTTATTATAATCATTTCTATAAATTTCGAATGAGGATCAGTATGCTAAATTTCATTTCACTAGTACAAAGTATTCCTGAATTATTATATTTACAGGCAGGCAGATATAATTGGAAGAAAAAAAAATTCAAACGAATATTCGAAGATTTGAAACATAAATCTCAAATTAGTTTTTTTAAGACCATATTATTTTGAGTTTTGCAATACTTTGTTTACGAAAAAGTAACCATTTTGAAAATCTAAATTTTAGTTGCTCACATTTTGTTAAATGGAAAATTCCTGCTTCTTTTAATAAGGATTCCTGCTTCTTAAATAGGATGTAAATGGCATCAAAAGCCAAGATTCTTTTGAAAATTTTGCTAAGTAAAGGCTATACTACTTTTTTCTTAGAGTGATAAAAAATTAAACATTTCCATGTTTTTGCAATATCGTGACATTATCTCTGTCCTTGATAGATAAGGTGTGAAAGATAACGTTAAAAATAAATTCTGTGGTAATTAAAAATAGCTTTAAAAGTATTAATTTCAGTTGTAATATTTTTTAAACCTTGGCTATATATATATAATATAAAGGCAAGAAACTGTCTATTAGTTTCTCAATTATAAATAGATAATCTGATTCCCCTCATACTTGTATTTTCCTGGATAATCGAGTCGTTTGGTAGATAATTACAAACTTTTATTTGTCGGATTAGTCAACACTCCGTCATTGTCAGCTGCTTAATTGATCTGGTTTAAGAATATTTTCAAAAAATAATACCTGATAATCCTGATTGATTATCATTTTTTAATAATATAATTGATTGGATTTGATAGGTATTCGTACCTATAGATTATTTGTCAAAATTAAAAGGCTATTACCTTCACTTATTGCATGCGTAAAATGCATGAAATTTAAGAAATTGATGAAGTTTCTTGGAATAAATATTTACAATACTGAGACATGCTGTCAACATTTTGTACTATCCAATCGTGGAGATTGGCTAGTTCACCGGCTAGCAGCCTGAAAAAGGTATTTTTTTATGTCAAACTATGAAATTACCAGAAATTTTATAGCCATAATATTTTTATTAAGCAAATAGGCCCTTTTTATTGCATATATGAGATTTCTTGAGGAACTCCAGTTCATGATGTTACAGTGACATTAAATTATTAAATACACTCATGTCCATAAATTGAGTGTAATTCAGAGTCACGCGGAAATCGAACTCTAAAATGCATATGTACCCGTAAAATGACTACACACATCTTCAAAAAGCATACTTAAATTGCAGGAGACCACCAAATGACACCAATAGTATGACAATGACGAGAGTGTAAGAGAGTGATGTATAAGGAATACAGGCAAAGAAGTGAAATTGTTCTCAAGCGCTTTATAAACCTTTCAGTGCAATAATCGCATATTTATGACACAAAGGATGCATTTGGATGATTTTTTACGTGGTGGAATTATCAGACGTCTGGAATGTTTGCGTAACCAGTTGGAAGTAACCGAGGAACTTGGAATCACCCAGTGTCATCTCCAGGCTTTTTGCCATCATCCAAGATAATGAAATCGTTGCCAAAAATCACATTTTGTATTAATGTTATCAAGAATATAGCATATTTTTTGCTCTTTACCATTTGTTTAGTAATTAGACTTTACAAATAAGTAACATTTGTTTTGCTTCTGTGTATTTCTTTCCCTAAACTTGTATTATTCATATTTATGAACAAGAGTGCATATCTGTTTCAAATGATGCTTTCTCTCTAGCAATAATATAATTCCATTTCTGATTTCTCCTGTTAATTATAATACCAAAATATAATACTTACAAACACACATTCTTATTTATTGCTAGTAATCATAAAAATAATTCTATTACAAATTCGTTTTTTGCTTTAAATAATTGCAAGGCTTTTTTGCGTTTTCTTTGCTATATAATATATGTTCTGTTCTCTTATGCTATGCTTTTTACTAAACTTTTGTTTTTCATTAACTTTCGAATTTTTGTACAGTTTACTATTCGAATGTCGAGAATTAGATGAATCATCATATTCCAAACTCTCTTTGTCCGAAAAATAAATTTTGGAAATAAAATCTGTCGGTCTGGGAACTCAATAATTAAAAACTGCAAAGCACTACAAATTTGCATTTTTATTATGCGACATTTTTTTTTCATTCATATTCAATTTCTTTACTGTGCTCTATGACCGAAAATGCGGCAAGCTTCCTTAGAGTACATGAAAATTTGACTGGAAGTAATTCCGCTGGTTTTTAGAATATACAAGGTAACTTATATTCTAAAAATTATTTTATATGTTAAATGATAACATATAAAAATTCTTCTGAAAGTCATTTTCCTGTTCTTGGAACAATAATTTGCATTTTTATAAAAAATACATATCACGGCTTAAAAATATTATCTATGACTTATTTTTTTTCCTTTCAAATTTTTTTAATAAATAAAATGCATTTTTGTGCCATAGGGATCTTCAAGCATACAAACACCTGTCTGCATGCAAATCTGCTACAAATCTGTTGCCACCCCTTGCCTTTCTTGTACTAAGAAGCATAACATTCTTATCTGTATTAATTCTCTGCAAAAAAAATATTGGTGAAATTAGACTTAAAAAATGTTTTACTCTCTGCTTTAAAACTCAGAAGAAAAAAATTAATATGCAAGCCACCAACTCAAAAATATTATACGAAACTCAACCCAAGTTGCGAAATTAAATTAAAATAATCTATAAATTACGATTAATATGATTGATTGTTTATTATTAATACTAATAACAGTTAATTATTAACATTAACAAAACTTTTAAATAATTTATTGTTAATAATAACTTTTATTGGTATTAATAATAACCGATTAACCACATTAACCTTAGACTATATTTGAAAAAGTTGTTTTAATTTACTTTCGAATACAAGAAGTCAAATCAAATAATATTAATGAAAATCAATTAAAACGAAATAATTTAATTATCTTTAATTAAACGTCTATGGAATAATAATACGATATTACCCAAACTCTCACAGGGAAATAATTTCTTCTTTTTCTGTTCTTTGGTTGAGTCTGGGACTGGTTGGTCAATCCCTTCTGAAGTATCTGCGAAGTCCTCTATAACAATATATTTCATCTAGTCAACTTCAGATGCCCTCGTTTGAGCATCAGTGTCCTTCTTCGAGACTGTAACTCCGATATTTTTTTCTGATAGGAGAGTAATTCTTGACCTCTGAGATAGGATTAATTTGATCATAAGGTACTCTTTTTTTTATAAATTCTTTTTGAAAGCCATATTTTTTGAGACATTATATTCTTCTCACTATTAAAAGTCTGCTTTTATCAGTTTCGTTTAACAAAGTTTTGATCTGTGCAATTAAAGCAAAAACACTTACACTTTTGTTTGCAGTAGAAAGTAAAGTTATAAAGAGATTGACTTCAAATTTTTTCCACAAAAATTATGAAGCATAAGGAGGCTTTTAATGATGCTTTCGTATAATTTAATTAATTTTTTGATCGATTAAACATTGTATTTCCATTAAGAAACATTATCACAACTGGACTCAATCAAGAATTTTCTTTATATTAAATTAAAAATAGTCAAAACAGGAAAAATAGAGATATCAGGATGGTTATTTTAACTTTAGGGTTGTTGAAAAATATCTTTCAAATTTGAACATTACTTTGAAATTCTCTGTCAGTTAAAAAATATTAATAAAATAAATTTAAAAAAAGCGTGAAAAAGCATACACCTGACCTAAAAATGTTTGTTTAAAGTGTGTGCTTGAAATGAAGCACAACAGTAAATCAATTCCGTATTTCTTTAAAATAAAGTCAAATCTTTTTTTTTTATTGATTGATCGAGATTGATATATATTAGATAATTTTATATACTTTTAGTTATAAAATTATTACATAATTTTTTATTTTATGAAAAATTATGTAATTTTAATATTTACATAATCACCCTTAAGGATTAGCAAAAACGTGTAATTCCTCCTATCGATGACGGGACGTACTTCCTTAGGCGAGGGTTGTACCGTGGTCGGTAAGGCCCTTAGGACTCAATCACAGCTCTCACTAGTGTTGCTGTTGCGGTGGTCCAGTAATCAAATATCTAAAGAATCTGTTCAAAAGTTCGAGACATATCATACAGTCAAACTTTATAAGACCCCACATTATTAAAAATTATATCGATTTCATTAATTTGCAATTATTATAAACCAAACAGAATAGCGCGTGTTAGTTGTGGAAATACAAAATATTTCTTTTTGTTTCGATGAAAATTAGTTCATGAAATTTTATTGAAATGACTAGGTTTATGATATCAGTATGAATTGATGTTTCCATAGGCGGCTTTTAGTTATCATCAATTATATGATTTTTTTCTTTGTATGTTTAACTTCATTTTCTAAGAACTTTTAGTTAAAATTCAATAATTAAAAAATGGACTGCAAAAACCTTTTAATGCGCTTTTGAATTTCAGCAAAGTCTTATTCAACTAATTTAAAATGAATTAAGTGCGGATTGGAAAACAATTAATCATTTTAATGGCTTGTCAAAATTGAATCAATTCTTCGAAATTTTTCTAAATACTGCTTTTTATTGATTTTTTTAAATTCGAATCGAATAAGTTTTTCCCGCGTTTAATAGAAGGAAGCAATACATTTCAATTAATAAATGTTTTTTTTTTTTTTTTTTTTTTTTTGCAAAAATAAATCAAATATCTATTTCTGCTTCTGTTCGAACTACATTATAACTTTTTTATGCATAAAGGCTTTATCTTTTCCAAAAAACGTTTTCTAATTTTATTTATTTTTTATTTTTTCTAATTATATGTGGATTGATTATTCGGAACTCTATTTTTATACTTTTCAATTAAATACTTCTCGGAAAAAACAGTATTCCTTTTGATTAATGATACTTCAATTAATTTTATTTGAACTTAACTCTTTTGATTTTTTTCTTTAGGGAGATAGATTAAATTTATTTGAGTAAGTGTGTTGAAGTGATAATTATTTTTATTCATCCCTATGATATTAAGACATTTTTTTCTGAAATTCTGATTTTTTAAAAAATTTATTGTCAAATAACTCAATATTTAATGTGCTTTAAAAGAGTCAATTTAAGGCTTAAATCAATGAAAATCTTGATTTCGATTATGAAATAATGATTTTTTTTATCATGCCAGAACATGATGTTTTATTTTATTTTTTAATGAGGTTTTTGGCCTTAATAAAAATCCGTAGGCGAAAAATAAAAAAATTCTATTATCTGCACGAGCATTCCAAAAAAATCAGCTTTTAATAACGCGTTGCCATTCTATTTACAAAAGCTCTGATTAAGAAAATAAGTTAATGACTTCGGCAAATAAAACCTAGAAAAATGTCATTTTGAGTACGTGATTATATAAAAATGAAATAAATAGGAAATGTGATATTTTTTTAAACAATCAATGCTAGATAGAGTTTTTTGGATCATTTGCAGTACTAAAGTGACTCATTCGATGAAACGATTAAAATGGATAAAAATATCATATAACTCGCACGAGCACGTGGTGCTTGCCCGTTCAAAAAATGATGTTCTGACATGACACATTGAAATATGCATAGCAGATTTCATTTTAGTATTTTTAATTTATCTTACTTCAATTTGATTTTACGGTAAAAGTTTTTCAATGTGAGATTACATATAAATGAATGAAACCGTAAGTATTTAAAAAAAGGTCATTTATTATAGTGTTTTCAATAGATCAAATTAATTGCTATAAATAATTTCTGATTGGATAAAAATATCATTGCCCTGTAGCTGCTTTTTGAAAAAAGCACTATTTTACTTTATGGAATTTTTTTATTATCAGCATTCTACTTTTCAAAATATATACTAATAGTTACATAACTAGTAACATAAAAAAAATTAAGTTAATTCCTACTCACATCAACAAAGAAAAAAATTATTTTAGTTACTTGTTATTACATAATTACAATTAATATAAATAATTAATCAAAAAATGATTGATTTTCGCAAGAGTTAAACTTGCATTCTTCACCTTCACGAGATAATTATACTGAAATCCTCGCATTTTACCGATTGAGCTACTGCCTGTTGATTTCAATCTTCATTACAATCTGCTAAAACTCTATTTTTAAAGTATTGAAAATTAATGAAATTTAATGAATGAATTGATATTTGAAAAACTTGCATTAACATCAAGTACACTACAAGCTTAAAAATATATATACTTGAACTTGAGAGGATGAATAAAAAGTATTTTATGAACGATTAAAAATTTGAACATGTTATATATATATAGAGAGAAAATATCAACTAATAGTAAAAATTGAAAAAAATTGAGCGGCATTTTCGAGGGGCTATTTGTTGGTTCGAAACTGTTCACATATAAGATTCCATAAACTTCCTAGATTTTAGTTTTGATAAATAAATATTTGAAAAAATATGTATTAATCTCAATTGTCATCCATCAAAAGTTTTTAAAACTGTATTTGAACTTGAGAGGATGAATAAAAAGTATTTTATTAAGGATTGAAAATTTGAACAATATATTTATGGGAAGTGTGTGAACTAATAATAAGAAATAAGTGAATAATTCAATTTAATTCCTGAATTAATATTAGAAAAAACTTTATTAACATCACTTGTCATCCACTACAAGTATCTACGTCTCTTAACCATTATGTAGGCGTTTTTAACAATTAAGTGTGAAAAATAAATAAATAAAATATCAAAATGATGCACAGTCTAGAATGTTGACTCACACTCGACATCGAACCCCAAAGGGGAAAAGGTTAGAAAATATTATGATGGGATGATCTTATATTGGCATTGTGTTGAAGCAACTCCTCAGCAATTTTTTTAGTGTTTAAACGTAGTTAGTTTATTTTATTTTATATTTTCTGACTCCATCAAGGATCTTATACAATAGAGTTTGCATTTTCAGCTGAAATTCAGGGGAAAGTAATATTCTCATTATATATAAGGGGAAAGAAATTTTAAAAAGCACTACTTTTCCAAACAAAACCAATTTTGGAAATTACGCATGCGCAGTAGCGATGTCATTCGTGAATGCCACATTGGCGTTCCGGTATTATGAATAGAGGGGAGTGCTAATTACTGTAAAAAAAAACAGTTTCTGCACTTTTTTAGTTGGGTGCATGCCGGCTTTCTGGCACAGAGGTAGCGCGTCTTCCTCTTGTTCTATGAGTCCCGATTCAAGCATGGTTGTTCTTCTGTGTTCTATCTATGAGTTGTGTGAATGTGCCATCCTGTAAAAAGGGGCTGTACAAGCGTGTGTGTTTCATCCTCATATGAGCTAGAAGTCAGACTTCTGCCCTCGGGTGCTCAGGGGTCCATACCCTCAGAAGCTACTGAAACCCTTTTTCTACGGTAAAATGCGGGCACAACATCATCATCATAGTTGGGGGCATCAGGGATTTTAACATTCTTCTGGTGCCAGTGTCCTGGCATAGAGGTAGCGTGTCTCCTCCTGGACCTGGGCGTCCTGGGTTCGACATCCGGTTAGGGCATGGTTGTTCTTCTGTGTTTTACCAGTAAGGTGTGTGAATGTGCCCCCTGTAAAAAGGGGCTGTGCAAGCGACTGTGTTGAGTGAGTAGCAAAAGTCGTACTCTTGGTCCTAGTTGGCGCTACCTCAAAAACAAGAGACGCTCATTTCGACTTAAAATCGCCGATACCTCGGCGAAGCTTGTCTAAGGAAATTCCCACTACTAACAACAAAAATCACACTTTCTTCTGGTAGAAAAAATTAATAAAATGTGTTGAAACACAAAACGTTTCATAAATAAATTTGAAAATTGCAAACCTAATTGTGTATTTATTTTAATTTTATATTTTTAATAATTTTTCTTGATTTGCTGCTCGTGAATATATCCTTATAAACGAGATTAAGGACCAGGAAAATAAAAAAGATATATTCTTCCGAAACATTTGACATATTTTATTTTAAAATATACTTTTTTATCAATTAATTAAAAATTACTTATTGCTTATTTATAACTTATTTGTTAATTCCATCTATATCAAGTCAAAACTTCACTTATTGTTTTTATTTCATATTAATGTCGGTGTCCTGGCACAGAGGCAGCCTTTCTTCCTCGTCATCTGGGTGTCCCGGGTTCAAGTTCCGGTTAAAGCTTGGTTGTTCTTCTGTGTACTATCAGTGAGATATGTGATTGTGGACCCTCCTCCCTTTAAAAAGGGTCTGCTAAAGTGTGTGTGTGCTAAGTGTGTCGTCTTCCTATGAGCTCAGGGGTTCATACCCTCAGAAGCTACTGCACCCGCACTTTCCGTTGTAAATCGGGCACGTTATCATCATCCTTGTTTCTTATTAATAATGTAACAAATAATGTATCTACTAGTAAACAAAGGATAAGAATAATATTGTTACGTTTTTAGCGTAGCTGGTTCGGATTGAATGGACTTTATTTGAGAACAACACAAACAAATTTATTTACAGCTATTTACAGTTATGTACAGGATAATTGATAGAGTAACAATTTCAGAAAACACAATCCAGCAGTAAATGCAAGTCTTACGAACAATAAAAACAAACTGCAAAACAGCTATCGTATAGCACAGCAACAGAAAATCGCAGTGAGCTCAATAACACAGCGTTAACAGCGAACGCAAACACAGCTCACTAATAACAAATCCTCCAGCGAGACGCTTTTTATTTTAGAGCAAACTCTCAACTAACTCACTCGCTCACTCCGGCTACTCGTCCTTAGCCGAAGAAGCGCGTGCACCGAATCTCGCGAAAATTCTCAAAACAACGCGCACAATCCAGCGGTTACTAGACTATTCCTTTCGCCAAACCAATCAAGCTGGCGCGAGGCTCCTCGCCAAACGTCGCCATTTTTGACGAATTTTCGTGCCTCTCGCCCGCTTGTAACAATATATTTCCTAACTAACATTATTCAAAAATTATTTTTAAAAAAGTAAAATTAAGTTAATGCCGTAATGCTTCATTGTGCAATATGATATGAGTTAAAAGCAAAGCCTCCACTTTAATCAAACTGTGACCTTTGAGTGTGACGAATTATTTTGGTGGCAGACATTACTAACATCGATTCCTGCACATTCTCACTTCATATACAGCTTGGATTCCATAACGCGGAATCTATAACAAATCTTAGTACATCTTTCAAGATGACTGATAACTTTAAGTGACTTAGTAGTCTAGAGCTATCCCAATTGTCACGTCCATCCGATCGATTCAAGCAATAGCTCGAACTGAAACTTCAGTCCACATTCCAACAGAACCGTGTACAATCGCTATTGAAGCCTCCACCACTCCCTATTGTGGCAACCACCGGACAATTGTGTCCTTTCCCATCATGCATTAAAAGCTGTCGGAACGCTAATCCTCAGTCTGCAAACACGAGAATTTGGCGGTAAAACTTGTTGTGAGAAATTAATTAAATCGCTTTGCAATTCCGACGGTAATCCGACACGGAGCTGCGGATAATTGAAAATGGATTTAGGCCTTGTGGGGAGGATCAATGGAATAACCATTAACCCTCCGACGACCCCCCCCCTCCAGAATTGAAAGATGATGAAGCAAAAACAGAAAAGTTTGTTCAGGTAGGGGGTGTGGAAAATCAGAGTCAGTCAGCGAAGTTCTGGGAATGAGGTATTCGTTAGCCTTTCCTGGGGTCCAGTGGTATTAATTAAAAGCTAATGTAATGCATAATGGTTGAAGGCTTTCGATTCTTCTGTGGGTTTCTGCTTAAAGGATTACGCTAGTGATTTTGGTTTGATGAATGTTCGTTTATGGTTTTATTTTCTCTAAGAATATTTGATTGGAATTGTTGATGAATTCTTAGGTTTGATTATAACATTGAAAAATTATTATTATAAGGCATTTTACTCGATAAAAATCTTGTTATTATCAGCATGCTTGAGGGGAAAGGATATGGGAATAATACCATCTAAAATCAATGACTTTTGTTGATGAAACAGCTGATTATCTGTAAATTACAGCTACATTAATAGGAGTAACATTAAATTTATAGGTAAATTCCTGTGAGAACAATTCTTATTACATTGAACCAGGTTCTTTCTCGTGATCTGGGCGTCCCGAGTTTGAGTCCCGGTTCGAGCATGGTTGTTCTTCTGTGTACTATCTGTGAAGTGTGATAATGTGTCCCCCCCCCCCGTAAAAAAGGGCTGTGCAAGGGAGTGTTTGTCTACATTATTCTCATATGAGCCAAAAAACAGACTTCTGCTCGGAGGTTTATACCCTCCGAAACTTTTTCCGTAGCTATTGTGTCCCTCTTTCCGTTGTAAAGAGGACGCTTCATCATCATCATCATCACCACACATAACATTGGTTTTCATAGCATGAATTCGGGAAAATATCTTCCGTTCTTTACCGATCATGGTTACTAGAAAATAAAACCAACCTTCGTTCAAAAGTAAATATATTGTAAACAGGATTACTAGAGTAATTTTGTTTGGATTTTAACTGGCTTTGAATTTGTTGACAGAATTGTAAAAACCTCGTACGAGTTCGTAAATGGACCATTTAACTCAAAAGGAATGGAAATGACAGTGGTTTGAAATTTTCGCTTTCTTATTGTTGAAGATAGAACTAGCCAAATTAGTACTTCATTAAGACAGGCAACTTTTGTATTTAATATTTTTCAATAACTATAATACCTTAGAAATTAGGAACACTGATTTTCAAGCTCCGATTTTGACTGTTTGTAATATCAACAATTTATTTTCCCGTGTGCTGGCACAGAGATAGTGCGTCTTCCTCCTGATCTGGATGTCCCGTGTAAGGCGTGGTTGTTCTTCCGTGTTCAATCTGTATGTTGTGTGAATGTCCCCCCTGTAAAAAGGGGCTGTGCAAGCTAATGTGATGAGTGTGTAGCTACGTCGTACTCTTGACCCTAGTTGGCTCTACTTCAAAAACAAGAGGCGCTCATTCGGCTTTAAATACGCTGACAGCCATCAGCGCGCTCGTTCATGGCAAGTGTCATTAGTAACAACAACACAATTTATATTGCAAGATATTGACTTGGATGTAAAGGAGTCTCATCTTTTCTTTCAGATTTGCCGCGCGGATTGTTTAACATATTGATGGACTTCAATATGGGAATAGTTCGTAAATAATAATTAATTTATTACTAATAATTTCGTAGCATTTGAGTCATTATTAACTCTCTTCTTATTCCAGGATTTCTGTGATTTAGCAATCAACCTATTATCTGTTGCATCCCTCAATTTTGTCGGTTTAGTGTGTTTATCATTTATTATTGCAGATTTTTGTTATAAGACACTGTTAGCAGATAGCATATACTAACAATTCGCTTTATCATAAAAACGTTTCAGCTAATTTGCAAACATCAGATCTAAATAATAATTTTTAAATATATTGCTGTCGAAGTGTCAAATATTTAAAAATTATGTCCAGTTCTCCAAATATAGCGTTGTTTGGTGTTTTTGCTTATTATTCATTTGCTCTCTAGTGTTATTTATGTAATAATCCATCGGAGGGTGGAAAAATTGAGTTTCATATACCATCTACACTTGGCTGAGTCTTTTAATGACCTTGGACTTTAGATCTACATTAATTATTTATAGTGAATAACTTTTTGTAATAAATTGATTCGTTTTCTGCTCTCGCTTTTCTTATTGTTCATCGGAGGTTCAAAAAAATCGATCTTCTTGTCTCATTTAATTTTTTTTTAATTTTCTGCTAAACTCGATTTTTATATATATAATAAATCTATAACAATAAAAAATAAATAGTTCTGTTTTGGATAAATCCAAATAATGAATAAATATTATTAAGTTTGAAAGCAAAAATAAATTAAAGGAAATTAAAATAAGGAAATTAAGAATCCAATTTGTAGACTTTATCGAGGGTCATCCTCAGACAGGGATTTTTCTGTGAGTAGTCTGACTTTCTACCAAGTATTGAACCCTTATGATCTAAAAATCTCTAGAAATTGAAGTCTTTGAAAGCAAGGATTGGTATTAAAAAATCAATGACAATAAATTGCACAATATTAATAAGCAAAATATTATTTCAAAATTCAAATGGAAGCAAGACCACAGCAAAATTGAATCGAAACAAATTACGATAAAATCATTGTTAAATTATAAACGCCAAAAAAACATCAATGAGATAAGATATCTGTGATAAATTCATTCGTTTTCTCTTCTTTTTTTTTTATTGTCCATTATAGATTGAAAAAAATCACGTTCTTGTCTCACTTATACACGGATTTGTTTTCTGATAACCACGAGTTTTATATCTGAAGTAAATCAGTATTAATATAAACAATAAGTAATTTTCTATGATAAATTCATTCATTTTCTACTCTTGTCTTTTTTATATAATCTTTCAGAGATTGAAAAAATAGACATAGAATTCGTTCATCAACTATAGCTGCATTAATTTTCCAATGACCTGAAAATTTTATATCCAAAACAAATACAAGGGAATTACAATTATAATATTTGAATGGATTGAGAATATAGACTAGAATTTGAGCATCTATTTGGTAAATTATTGAAATGTAAATTACATTATAGAAAAGCAAAGTTCCTTTTTTTTTGTACTCTGAATGGCTTTCCCATTTCAACAAGAGAAATATAGAATAAACATTTTCCAGATTGTAAATCGTTTCACAGTTATTTTAAAATGAGAATAAATACATAAAGATAATTGAAATGTATATTTCGTATTCAGAAAGTGTGAAATATTACATGGGTTTGGTTTAAATTGATAATCTGGGCTTGGCACGATTCTGCTTATGTTAGGGTCAAAGCGGGTCAATATATTACTTTAGATTGCGGTTGAATTCAAAATTCAAATTAAGTGTTTTTCATTAGAATAAAATTACTCAAAATAAATATGGACTTTGTGGTAATATATTTTATGATTTATACTTTAAAAGATTGATGCAAAAAGATTAATGAGTTTCGTAGATTCTGTTATAATGAATAAAATTAAGTATTTTTATCTGTTATTTTCTATCTTATTTGAAGTTCCTGAGGCAAGATTCTTAATTAATAAGAGCTGATTCGAATCTAAAATAATAGTAGAATCGAAAACATCAATTTGCATTGTTTTAGTAAATAAACAGAAGTAATCTCTCTGAAATATTCTCGCATATTCTCTGATAAAATTTTCATCCCTACCAATTTTATGGTACAAA
The DNA here is from genome assembly GCA_026289955.1 of Argiope argentata. Taxonomy (NCBI): domain Eukaryota; kingdom Metazoa; phylum Arthropoda; class Arachnida; order Araneae; family Araneidae; genus Argiope; species Argiope argentata. The sequence continues at coordinate 858,438 of JAOUZG010011622.1, read as the reverse complement.
AATCGCGTACCTATGGCAATGCTAAAACTTTTATTTTCAGCTCATGAGTATTTTGTGCTTTGTAGAAAAGTGCGGAAAATGTAATGAATTTCAATTATGCATTTTGATTTCCTTTATATTTATATATATATTATGATATTTTTAAACTAAATTAATTTCCAAAGCTTAATCTTAATTTAGCCCTTCATTCTAAAATTATTCTCTTATTTTCTGATCCACTCCACTTGTTCTAGTTAATTAATTTAAAGACAGCTATGTAAAATTGCTGAAAAACCGAAGAATTCCCATACTCCGAAGAAGGGATAAAAACTGTCCAGCCAAGCACATTTCTTTAAAAGATCCCTATGATTCCCTTACACGAAAGTAACATGTGTCAGAAATCCCTATTAAAATCTCGTAGTGTATATTTACAGAGATAGAAGTTTCATCAGCTTTTTGTAAAACCGTTTTGCGTCGTTCTATGCTGTGCTCGCCGCTTCTGCTTGTACATAATGCTTGTCTCCTGGGATGGAATAAAAGGAAATTAAAAATTCAAAGTGTCATTTATGACTTTGAAACCCTTTCTGTTTTCAACAAATAATAATGTTACATACATAATGTCGAAATCAAACTTGTCTCAAAACTGCAATTTTATTTTAAAATGATATATCAAATAATAGCTGCTTCGTTTTTTATCATCACATTCACATGCGTGCGAATGTACAGATTGACAGATAATCTGTCCCCTGACAAATTTTCTATAAAATTGAGGCGAATTCCTAGTTTACATGATATCTCTCTCTTATTATGATATATAAATCTCTTAACGTTCTGTATTTATCAATATTACTTGCGCTGTGACAGATAAATGGACAAATTTACTGTGAATATATTTTGTTCAAAATTTAATAGAAATGAAGAAAAATTAATATAAATTCATGCTGCATTTTTATCGTCTAATTTAATCAGCGCCTGAATTAATAATTATGAATTGAAATTTAATTATTTGGAATTGAATTATTGATTATGAATCGAGTTTTAATTATTTTTATTGAATAAATAATTATAATTTAATGCACGTCTGAGTTATTTAATTATTTTGAATTGAATTGTTAATTATGAATACAATTTTAATTTTTTATTGAATTATAAATGATAATTTAATGCATAATTCAATTGCAATATTCCTAGAAAGATAGATATGATTTCTAAAAATGTGTCTTGCTAATTAAGTTGAGTCTGATCAGTCCAGACACGTCAAAATCTAGGGATTCAATTTTTTGACGATTACAGTACTTTAAATAAAGGAAATACTCGAGTAAAAATATTTTCTAATATTCTTCATATAAGAGAAAACAAAAAATAATTTAAGAGGCCAGGCGTAAAGCGGAATGCTAGAATACAGTGGAAGTACGTGATAAAAATGTATTTTAACAAATAATTTAAATTTATGGAATAATCCTGTCATTGTATTATACGTAATTTTATTTTATTTGCTGTAAATCCTAATTATTCATATAATCATTTGACTCTGTAACAGTGAATAATTCCCAAGAAGGATCGTGTCATATGAACTAAGAATATACAAGTTTCTGTATATACTTAATTTTACGATTTAAATAAAATAATACTATTCAAAATGTAAGTGAGGAAAAGGATAAAACTATGCAACGCAACTGAAACAAAGATGTATCTAACAGAAACATAATCAAGGCCTAAGAAGAAACTTCGAGAATATCATGTTACTGCATATCACTCCTTTGAGGGATAAAATCATCCAAAAGTGACACATTGTGTTCCTGAAATGAGCAATATCAATTTAATCCAGAAAATCTCAAAATACTGAATATACTTGACATATGTAGTATTTTGTACGCGTACCTGTACCCACATAGGTATACAATTAAGAATTCTTATTATTGTTTAGTATTTTTTTTATTCTATTGATTTGAACCGATGTTAAAATATTCTATAAAATAACTTCATTATTCCAAGAATTCTTTGAAAATATCCTATTTTTTCATCAAATCCGCGTTGTAACAAATATCCTGTTCAAAAATAATTGCATCATCTCCTTTTCCAAACCTTAATCCCACCCTGCCTATACCTACACCAGTTAATCTCCTAATTCAGATACGTCTTGAGCCCAAATCTTGCCGTCTTATCCCCGACAAAGAAAACTCATTAGATGCAGATTCAGGGATGGTCGATTCCGAGAGACCCTCCCTCGTTAATCCGTCCCTGAAAGTAGGGATGGCGGGCACATGAAATTCTCATTCTGCCCTTAATCTTTGATCCTCCCCTTAATTACTTCGCTTCCTCATCAGCATCCGTGGACGACCCTTATCCAGTCCTTCGCTGCGATGGGCATTTCAGATTTCAACAGCAACCTGTTAGTGTCACCGCTGATAAAGATAGCTGAGATGATGTTCCGGAAGGAAATCTGGGTCCTCTCGTCATTTGAGATTTATTTGACCGGTGGTCTGTTTAATTTGCCCAAAGATGTGCAGTAGGAGTTTGGGATGATTTTGTTGATGTTGAGTTAAGTCGCCGTTTGTCTTTTATTGGTTTTCTGGCGAAGCTTGTTTGAGTTGCGTTATTTACAGATAAGAAATAAGATAAGATCAGAAATAGGCTTAATATTTATTTGAACAAATGTGCACATTCTTGGGAGAACTTATGTATTTGAACAGCAATGATTTGAACGAAACTTGTGAGAAGCATTTTTAAACTTGTTAGAGTTGAGTCTTTTACAAATTAGGATTAACATAAATAAATAAAGTAAAGAAATAATCTTAATATTTGCTCGAAAATATATATACATAGTCTTTTGAGAAGAGCTTATGCATTTGAACGAAACTTAAGAGTATTATTTTTATGAAGTTTATTGATTTTCAGGCGAAGCTGGTTTGAGTTGCGTTATTTACAGATAAGGTTTATAAGAAATAAGACAAGCACAGAAATAGTCTTTATATTTCTTTGAACAAATGTGCATATTCTTGGGAGAACTTATGCATTTGAACAGCAATGATTTGAACGAAACTTGCGAGAAGTGTTTTTAAGCTTGTTAGAGTTGAGTCTTTTACAAATTAGGATTAACAGAAAGAAATAAAGTAAAGAAACAATCTTAATATTTGCTCGAAAATATATATACGTAGTCTTTTGAGAAGAGCTTATGCATTTGAACGAAACTTAAGAGTATTATTTTTATGAAGTTTATTGATTTTCAGTCGAAGCTTGTTTGAATTGCGTTATTGACAGATAAGGTTTAGAAGAAGTGAGACAAGTTCAGAAATAATGTTTATTTGAAAAATGGGCTTATTATTGGGTGAAGAACTTATGTATTTGAACTGCAATGACTCAAAGAAACTTGCGAGTATTTTTTTATGAACTTTATTGATTTTCTGGCGAAGCTTGCTTGTGATGCGTTATTTAAAGAAAAAAATTAGAAGAAATAAGATAAGTTCAGAAATAGTTTTAATATTTATTTGAACAACTATTCATAGTCTTTGGAGAAGAACATACATTTTAATAGCAATAATTTGAACGAAAATTGAAAGTAATAATTTTATTAAGTTTTGGATTGGTGAATTCTCGCGAATTTTTACTAAAATTATTTATATTTAGCTATTTGTTTAGATTATTATTTTGTGTGTGATTTTTATTTGCTAACCTTTTATTCTAATTCTGTTGCATTTACAGTGATATTTTTAATGTGATCTTAACAAAAAATATTTATATCTATTATTGCTAAGTTTTAATTCTATTTGGTGTGATCTAACACAAATTTGAATATGATTTATTTCTTGATTTGTTAAAATGACTTTCGATATGATATCCAAACATAGAAAACTTTTAAAAATTATATCTCCTTAAGTCCATCCCATATTTTAAAAAACTATATCTTCATAAATACTTTCCAAAATTATATTTTATTTACTTTATTCGGCAAATTCGTTCTTGTATCTTGTATATTAATTGGATTAAGTATCTGAACTATATTTCAGTAAACTTTCTAATAGAAAATTTAAAGAACAATGTCTTTATTGTTCTTATTACATATTGGCGAATGACAATGGCCCAATATAAACCACACCCTATACGAATATTTTAGATTACAGTATTCAACGTATTTGGAGCTGCATTTAATTCAACTCTTCGTTAATTAACGAAGATGAAGAATATTATTAGAAATGCTCTGGATAGAGTCCTTAAAAAATTGTATTGATGATGACTTAAATAAATAGACATAGATAGAATGATGATATGATTGAAAATTGCTGCTGGATCTTCAAGTAAATTCTAAATAAATATACAGATAGAGCGATAATATGATAGAAAATTGCTACTGGATCTTCAAATAAATTTTAAATAAATAGCCAGATAAGATAGAACGATGATATGATAGAAAATTGCTGCTGGATTTTCAAGTAAATTTTAAATAAATAGCCAGTTAGATAGAATGATGATGTGATAAAAAAAATTGATGCTGGATCTTCAAGTAAATTCTAAATAAATGGCTCACTAAAAATATGGAAGAGGGAAGATAAGACAATGAAAGAAAAAAAGAATTAAATATATGGATGAAGGATTTTTAAAATATACGTAGTTAAAAATTAAGCAAACTTTTAACTAGATCCTAACTCACGTCTCTAGAAAATCAATTCTTATGGCTTTCATTATCAGCTTGAAAACATGAAGAATGGACCTTACCATTTTTCTTCTGGAATATAAAAATAGAACGTCTTGCGAGATAAGAATAAGTTCTTATGCTCGACTTGAATTCATTGCTACACAACATCCCTAACTGCACTCTTTTTTTATCAGTTTGGGGAATCAGTTATCTGCAAAACAGCTCTTTCTCTCACAAAACAGCCCTCTTACTCGTCTGAAACTGCTGGGCTTTTTTTTCCTCCACCAGAAGCTAAATGAGTTTTACGAGACATAAACAAAAGAAGGAAATAGGAAAATCTGAAGGAAGGAAAAGGAGAAAAAAGAAAGAAAGAAAAAACTGTGTCTATGGTGGATATTATGGTGCATGCAAAAAAGCGATAGTTATTACCTGCAACAGATGGTCATGATGTCTTTGGAGATAAAAATGTACTTTTCCGGAGTTTGGAATGGTAGTAAATGAGTAAGAAAACGTATAAAATAAGCCACAAAGGCATTTGATAAAGTTTCTGAACATGAAGGTGTTTTATTTTCAGTTATGAGGATTTTTTAGAGTTAAGAGGGGGTTTATATGAGAACTTTTAAAGGTTGAAGATTTCGAGTTTTAAATGGTTCTCATTTGCTTCTTACATTTATTTAACGTATTTTTTTCCAGTTTTTCTAAAGTTTATGTCAATGGAGAAAGAATTTTATAATCGATTTTTCTCCCCTTTTCTTTCACGGTGTGACTGTTTATGGAATGAAATACTTCATCTCATCTCAAAGACTTCAGAACGATGACATCTATAGTCATAAAAATGGTGTACAGATATTATAAAGTGGCTACTTAATTGGATTGCTTATAGTGCCATCTGGTGACAACTTATGAAAATGTGTTCATATCTGTTGTTTTTATTACTAATGGCACTTGCCATGGACAAACTTCGCTAATGCTTCACCGAATTTTATGTAGTAATGAGAGTCTCTTGTTTTGAAGTAGAGCCAATTAGGTTCAAGTGTGTGATTTAGACACTTACTCATCACATTCATTTACACAACCCCTTCTTATAGGGATCCACATTCACACACCTCACAGGTAGCATACAGAAGAACAAGCATGCTCTAAACGGGACCCGAACCCGGGACGACCAGATCATGAGGAAGACGCGCTACCTCTATGCCAAGACGCCGGCTTGTTCATATCTTAAAAATAGTACGAGATAGAGTAAAGCATTCATTTACATTATTATATAATGCTGTACTGGAGTCGAAAAGATAAAGCAGAACTTTTAGACATCTTTTTATTTTCTGCTAGGATGTCACAACACACAACACAAATACACAGCACAACAATTAAATATATGAAGAAAAAAAAACGATCAGCACATCTCGACGACTCGAACATACTCTTCTGTCCACCGACTCTCTTCTCTCTTTCCAAACTTGTTTTTATAGCCTCCCCCAGTTACTACGCCACCTGGCGGTCACCGGCAACCCGATCCCTCTGGGTTTTCCAGTCTTTCTCGGTTCCCAGGCAATACGATTCTTCACGTCATTACAATGCCATCAATCTAATACAAAACAATGGCAGGGGGTCTGTGTGAAAAAAAGAGGCTCTTTCATATATACCACTCTTTCAGTTTTGTGCTTAATCTACGATTATAATTTTGTAACTGAGGAAGGATAGTCCAACAAAAAATATTGTTCCCCTTACCTACGAATAAAAGTTGTGGACCTGCGAATAATGCCATGAATGCCCCGATGCCAGGTTTTTAATGCTTGTTCATGAGTTTTGTGTTTAGTAGAACAATGACAAAAAGCAAATATGCATTTCGACTTTCGATACTATTTTTCGATCAGTTTAAATCGAAATGCGACACAAAATTACAATGTTAGTAATGAGATCGTTTATTATCATCCATTTACATCGTTTCTTTTCCGAGTTCCTATGTTTGTATACAGGGTGTCCCAGCAATAAGGGATAAACTCTTCAAAGCCAGATTTCTTATTTGGAATATATAAAAAACGCCCATAGAACTGAACGTCTAAGACCCATAGTTTTCGAGAAAAACACGAGAGAAAATTCATGACGTCATATCCGGTTTTCGAAATGACATTTATTCGAAATATGGACATCAGAACTCGCATAATATGAAATATGAAGATGTTCGAAATGTGCCCCTAGCATATGGTGGCATGCATGTGAGCGTTGTTCAATTGTTGACTCTGAACCATTGAACACGGTGATGAGCTAGCTACACCCGTCATGCGACTAAAATTACAGTAGAATACGATAATAAATTTGGTTTAAAATTTCTCGTGTACTGAATCTGGCAACATTTCTTCATTACTTATGTTGATATAACAGATGTTTATTAAGCATTGTGCACTGTTAGAATTTCTTTATATGTCACCAACAAATTGCTGTTAGTCGGTGAGATTTTATTACTATAAACCTTCAGAATGAGTATCGATTCGATTAATATATATTTTTACTAAAGGAGAAAATGCCAAAATAGACTGGTTGGTAAATCGTTGGGTTTGCATCCCTTGGGTTGCGAGTTCGAACCCGTCAGCCGATGACTCTCAATTTGATTGGTGACTGGCGCTCTTTAAATCTGTCGTGGTCACAAAGTCCTCCAAGTCGAGAGTAATACCACTGGGGGTACTGGATCAGAGGTGATCGTTCACTGTTCCAGGTCTAAATTACGATCCGTGAATGAATGAAAGAAATGTATGAAGGAAGCCTGTCCCGTAAAAAGGGTTTGTGACGTGTGTGAGCTAGAAGTCAGCCTTCTGCCCTCGGATGCTCAGAGGTCTATACCCTCTGAAGTTACTGCGCCCCTCCTTCCGTCGTAGAGCGGAATGCAAGAACAACAACAACAGCTAGAAAAAAAACGTGCTGTGGTGTAAATACCTTAAAGAATAAGAATCTTTCAATTTATGAAGATCAAGGTGATTGAGAGCATTCTGAAGAATCAGAAGAAACAAGGTTACAGTTTATCTTAATACTAATAGTGAAAATAATTATGGTGATTTATTACCAAGAAAACGAAAATTTCTAGGTGTCTAATAAAAAAAATTCTAGTGAATGCTCTGGAGTCGTAGACACATCATCTAAAGAGTGAATTTGGAAGAAAACAGATAATGTGCCTGAAATAAATATTTTTAAAAGAGGAGTATTTCACGTAAATGATTTGTTTTTCTGAAAACTAGAAACTAATCCGAAGTTATGAAAGCATTTTTAACTAAGTCACGAAATTGAATTTACGAATTACAATTATATCCATGTCGACTAACAATATGTACGAATTATAAAATAAAACGTTTTAAAAATGTTAATTAAATGGATATTTCCAGCACAATTTTAGATTATTAAATCCTACACTACGGGGCTAGCCGAATTCATTAGTTTAAGTCGAATTTTTATTTTGATCTCTTTAGTTTCCAATTAGCCATGATCGAATACATTATTAAGCCGGTCATCTCTATATCCTAACCAAAACAATAAAGCCTAAACAAACAAACAAAAACCTATAAGGCTCTCCCCCTTTCCTCTACTTCCCGTCAGTCCGTCCGTCATTTTACTTTGCCTCCGGTCGCCGGATAAATTGCACGGCCCAACCAATTCCATCGACCAGAAGAATTATGTACAACAGGAACGACCATCTGGGCTGTGGCAGACCTAATTGCCCTTACCCCACTAACCCCAGATTACCCGAAGAAAAGAAAGAAGGGAGGCAGAAACAAAAAAAAGTATCCTGCATCCCCTTCACCCCCCCGCCCCTTCCAATACTTTCAGCAGCGTTCCGGATTGGGGTGGAGTGTGTTTGTTGTCGGTATATGTAGAAGTTGGGAATAACTTTCTTCATTAAGCGATGGGAAAGAGAGATAATTTCATTGTTTGTCTTCCCTTCTGGTAGATGCGTCTTCGTTCACCCCTTTATGTCTGCGGTATGATTGATATTCCGGGGAGTGGTTTTTCGAAAAGAAATGAATGGACGGCAGTTTCGGAATAAATGGGATGTGGTCTTGCTGAATTTATTTTTTTTTTTTTTACAATTTTGTTGTCTTGTTTTAAGTAAAGGCTATTGAAATGACTGAGTTATATTTTGTTTGGTTGTTTCCTAATTTTTTTTTCTTCTTAAGAACATAGTAGGTGTTGTAAATGAATATCTTTATCTATTTCATAATAAGTAACGTAGATATTGTACCAAAAATCTTTTATTTTTCCTGGCAATGTTGGATTATTAGACCCTAAACTCTAGAACTGTCGAACCACGTTCAGTATCTGGTAAAATATATCTGGTAAAAGGTATACCAAAATTTACGCGAGATTTGACTTTGCTACCATTTGTTCAGTAAAAATGGGCACCCTCTATTAAAAAACTATAACTGTGTAATTTAATGGTTTTTAACCATAACTTCTGGGTATGTTGGATTATTCCGTCGACTTACCAACATTCGCGAAAATAAGCCAACCTCGCAAAAATCCACCAAAGAATTGGCGAAAATGTGCCATCCTTTGGTGCTATCATAATGAAAAGTAATTTTCAGTTATCGGCGCAAAACTACCTTTTGGCGATAATATTGGGTTTTGGTGAAATTTAGGTTTTTTTACAAACAAATCTGGTTCTAATACTTTTCAGTGCATTGTAAAACCATGATAAAACATGAGTATATTTTCATTCCAAGCTACAAAAGCGATATAAGCTGATTTATAATAAATAAATCGAAAACCTATTACCTCATTAATTTTTAATTTGGAAGCAAAACAGTGTATTTTTAAAAGTAAGTTTAGTTATAAAAAAAACTGAAGTAATACAGTAAAATTCTATTCATAACTAGAAGAAGGAAAAAAAAACTGTAATGAAGACTAATAACACGGCATTACCTTTTAAAACCGAGGTAAAAAGAACAAAATAAAATGAAAATCCAGAAATTTCCTAAATCATGAATCATGCGTGTAATTAATTTTCAGCTAGAATTACTCCAAATGTATTTTTTTAAATCGATTCTCAGCCTCGATGATTTCGAATGAAATATTCGCTTTCAAAACTTATTATGACATATTTTCTTCCGTAATAAAACAACAACAACAACACAAACTTGTTTCCTAATAAGATACAGTAAACGTGTTACCTAATAAGATGCAGTAATAAGTTAAAGTAAACATGTTTTCAATAAAGAAAATTATTTATAAATATTTGAGCTATTTTCCAATTAGAAAATGAAATGTTAATCAAATTATAGAAAATAAAGGAGATAATGATCATATATCAGTCGAGTATTGTAATTATTCGTTAGAAATACTGTTGTATTTACTGGTTTTAAATTACTACTAATGAAATAAATATATGACGTAATTTTTCGTGATTTGTAGATATGACTCTTTAAAAAGTTTAGGAGTTTATTTTTCTTTAGCTTTCAGTAGTTGAAGAAAATACTGGTTTAAATATTTGGTGAAACAATGAAAAATTAAAATTTCAGGACAATTATCTATTTCTTGTTGGAAATATTAAAAAAATGTGTTGTTTTAACTTATGGCACTTGCCTATGGACAAGGCCCCGCTGATATAGCAGCAAATTTAAGCCGAAAGGAGCGTCTCTTGTTTTTGAAGTAGCGCCAACTAGGGTCAAGGGTGCGACTTAGCTACTCATTCGCTTGCACAACCCCTTTTTACAGGGGGGTACATTCACACATCTCACAAATAGAACACAGAAGAACAACCATGCCCGAACCGGGACTCCCAGAACACAAGGAAGACGCGCTACCTCTGTGCCAGTAATTCCGGTTTAGTTGGATGTATTTGCGGGTTATTTTATTCTTATACCTCCCACTTTGCGTTTTAACCCTCTACTCTTATGTTCTATTTCTAAAGGGCCTGACTAAGGCAGGGGCATACGGGATAGTTGTCCAAGTTCCCCATATAAGGGGGGGGGGAATGGAATAGAAATTTTATTTTACATTTCCTTCTTTAATGAATGTTCTTCATTACTAAAGAAGTGGAGCATAGGGGACCCAAAGCAGTTTTTGCCCTGGGCCCCTGCCAAGTTAAGTCAGGTCTTGGGGCCTTTGGCTATATATTGACCTTTTCTTAAAATTTGCAACGGCTTTTTGAGACACGTTGTATTACCTAAACTCTCTGATAGTAGATTTATTTTCAAGATTTATATTCAGAACTGGGAGTTATAATATATTTTTAAACAAATTTCAAAAAATTCAATTTTTTAAAATGCATTTATTTTATTATGATTCCATTTTTTTCATTAAAATATAAGGAGAATTATTTGTTATTTATATCCATTGTTTGGCAGTGAAATAATAATGATATTCACTATTTTCAGCACAAATATCTATTCAATTTTGAAGAATATATTCCTTTTGTTTGCCATATTTCTTAGAATGAATGCGTCATTCAAATGCTAAAATTTAATGAATTTAAATATGAATGCCATTTTGATATTCAACGCTCAATCTGAATAATTTTTCTTTTTATGTTAACAAATAATATTTCATGACAATCATAACGTTCTAATTAATTTTCGACCTTTTCAAGGCGTCTCCATCTATATTTTTCTTAATTCTAAATCCTATTTAAAATTTCACTTTCATTATAATTTCCTTTTCATCAACAATGCTCTCTAAAAGTATCATGCATTTACAGTATTTCAGATAAATTGTGAAAATGCAGAAATTCTATATTTAAAATATTTTTGTGCATAAAAATGTTTTATATTCATAGATACTGCGTGAAAGATTATTGAGTTTGTACGAATCAGGTAATTTTTAACCTGATTTGATTTACAGAATTTTTATATTTTAATTAAATAAATGTAGCAAACTATATTTACGGATTTATAAAATGCAACGAAAATGTTTAAATATTGCAAAAAAAGTATTTGAAAAAAGTAAATAAATATCGAACGATGTTTAATTCATCATCATTATCAAACGATATCGTTTGATATTAATTAATAATGAAATAATATCAAACGATATTAATTCATTAATCGTATATTTAATTACTAACTGAATTGTACGAATGATTAGATTTAGCGATATGTTTAAATAAGTTGTATCAAACTATTTTCTTGTACTTATAGTTTTTTTTTTAATTCACTGTTTTAAATAAATATATGTCATTCATTTTTTTGCTGATAATTAGTTTGGTGAAATTAATTCAACTTAAAAAAATTAATTTAAAAAGTATTTAATCCGTTATATTTTTCAATTCCTACTATGTATAACTATACATATTTATATATCTTTGTACACCTGTCTTAAATGTATTTATAGATCTTGTTCAAATTTTTAATCGTTAATAAAATACTTTTCATTCATCCATTCAAGATCAAATACATTTTTTAAAACTCATAGTGGATAAAACTCGATGACAATACAGTTTTTTCGAATATTAATTCAGGAATTAAATTTAATTAATTTTCAATGTTTTAAATATAGTTTTAGTAGTTTTTAATTAACAGGCAGTAGCTCAATCTGTAAAAATGCGAGGATTTTGGTATTTTTCACTTGAAGGTGAAGAATGGGAGTTCAATTCATACGAAAAACAATAATTTTTTGATAAATTTTTGAAAATTCTTGCTTTAAGTATACGTTTTATCCAAATGATTATCGAGAGTGAATTAGAAGTTGTGATTTAGTGGTTAGAATGAAAGCCGGATTTCTCTTTTTAAAATCTTTGTCATCGATTGTTGGTCACTTTTCCTACCTAACTTTAAGATTGAACTACGTGTCGAGAAGGAAAATGGAAAATTACGAGAAAATTCGGTTTCTATTTTTCCACTTAATATTGTGATTCTGTCATATGTGGATACATATTCATATTAATTGTAATTATTTAATAAAAATTAACTAAAATAAAATTTTTCTTTCTTGACCTTGGTAGGAATTGACTTAATTATATATATATATATATATATATATATATATATATATATATATATATAACTTGTTAATATTTTTATCGTATTTTACACGTCTTCAGCTTTTCTTCTTTTATATAAATGCATTTTATATCATCAGCCTTTTGTAAATCACTTGTTTGCACAAATTAATTGAATTTATAAACATCAAAATACTTAACTCCTTGTATTTTAATATGTTTTAAATCGATGTTATGTAAATCGACTTTTTTTTCTTTTATATAAATGAATTTGATATTCAGTCTTTTATAGATTACTTGTTTGATCAAATTAATTGAATTTATAAACATCAAAATACTTAATTCCTTGCATTTTAATATGTTTTAAATCGATGTTATGTAAATCGACTTTTTTTCTTTTATATAAATGAATTTGATATTCAGTCTTTTATAGATTACTTGTTTGATCAAATTAATTGAATTTATAAACATCAAAATACTTAATTCCTTGCATTTTAATATGTTTTAAATCGATGTTTACACATCTGACGTGCGCTTTTTTTTCTAATGTGCACTTTTTTTTCTTTTATATAATTGAATTTGATGTCTATAGCCATTTTATAAATCATTTGTTTGCTCAAATTAAAAATATTTATAAACATCCATCTTGATAATACTTAATTCCTTGTATTTTTAATATTTTTATCGGTTTTGACACATCTAACTTACGCCAGTTAGAAACATGGTGGTGGTGGTTGTGTATTACTTTATGTACCATGTTGTATGTACTTTATTTTCTTGCTCTTTTAAAACGAAACGTGGTTACGTAAACAAAATAATGCTGGTAGGAGCTTTAAATGGTTCTGGTATCGATTTCACGAAGGACTGAATTTGAAGATTTTGAGGAGGAATATTTAATAAAATAACCTTTCACTTCTATGTCCTGAAATAGTTTTAAAAAATCCACGAAAAAAATCTCTTCAACTGATATCATTTTCAAATATTTAATTGTATTACATAAAATAGAATTTTGAGCAGAATTTTAAAAAGAATGAAATTTAGACTCAGTAATAGTGCTGATGGAACTTTTTGTTTTTCCTTTTAATTAATTATTATTATCAGACACATGGTAAGAAAAATTAACATCGCATTTTTGTTATTTCTATACTTAAAATAAGTAAAAAAGATTAAATTGAAATCGGCTATGCATATTTCAATGTATCATGACAGAACATAATTTCTTGAAAGGACAAGCACCACCTGCTCGTGCAAGTTCAATTATATTTTTATTCATTTTAGTGGTTTCGTTGAATGAGTCACTTTGGTATTGGAAATGATCCAAAAAACTTTGTATAGCATTGATTGTTTAAAGAAATATCACATTTCCTATTTATTTCATTTCGTATAATCACGAGCTCAATATGACATTTTTCTAAGTTTTATTTGCTGTAGTCATTAACTTATTTTTTTAAATCAGAACTTTTGTAAATGCGATGACATCATATTATTAAAAGCTGATTTTTTGAGATGCTCTTGCAGATAATAAAATTTCAATTTTCCGCCTACGGATTTTTTTATTTTTCGCCTACGGGTTTTTGTTGACGCCACAAAACCTCATTCCTAAAACAATATCATGTTCTGACAGGATAAAAATAATAAAAGAACAGTCCCTCCATCTCCAATTATTGTTTCGATCTCGCTACTTTTTAGTTTCATATGAAGCCTCATGATCTCTATATACGACAATGATCTCTATATACCATCAGTAATCACATGTTTTACTCCATTTTTTGAGATAAGTGTTAAAAAAATCTATTTTATTGTATATTGTATATAGAAAAAATTATTAAAGAATTTCCCAGGAATAATGACTGAACCGATTATAAAAATGTTCGATTCCTATGAAAGCTCTAAAATCCTTTCGTTTCGTTCTATTTTTCTACCGTTGTATATTCTACCGAAAAATAAAATATTGATCAATTTACAACCTCAACAAATGTACTGATATCGCCAATTAATTCCGAATTTTGTTTGCATAGCTAATCAAACAGAATTCTATGTTTGATGCCCCATCATAACTTAAAATGCTACCTTCTTTTTGTGGGATAATATATAATTGATCCAAGTAAATTCACATTACTAAAATCATACTATTAATTTTTTGACCGAGAAGTTGATCGCCAAAGGCGGCTGGTTTATCGCTTTATTTTTATTATATATTTATTTATATATTATAATCAGCTATAAGATTCCATGATTTCTGATTTTCTTTTCTTTTTATTTCAGGTAAGAATTCTATTGTGAATTAGAAATTTGATCGCTGTGGTAAGTTTTTGTAAAAAAGTACCATTGTGTTTTTCCGTAGTTATTATATAAAGTATTTGTTATATATTTAGTACTTGTTATTAGAATATAAAAAACTGACATGTTTGGATAAAATCGTTTGGTCAAATTTCTGAATTTTTATATTTATCTGTTAGTTTTCATATAATTGAAATGTTCAGTTTTAAATACATTTATTACGGACAACCATCTTAATTTGCTAATTATACACTATCTGTTTAGTTAATTTACATCATTACGGAATTCCGTAAAACAATCATTACGGAAATTTCAATCAAATTGTGTCTTAAAACTTTTTCAATATCCCTTGTTTAAGCAATTTTTTAATTGTTCTGTTTACGCTTAAAATAACCTGCGATAAATTTTTTCAACACTAAGCTTGGTACCTACGTATTATACCGTCCAACTTTATCTCCAAATTTGAAATCGTCGCCAATGAGTTGTTAAACCTTCAATTATAGTAATCCGACAATGGGGTAATCCGTTGATCTTTATCGCCAAATGCATATCCATCGCCACTGAGTTACTAAACCGTTGGCGATTGTTGACGAAGACGGTATAATACGTAAGTACCCTAAGTTTTCATCACTTCATACAAATGGAGAGATTTTTTTAGTTTCGATATTCTTTTGGAAATATGTGTGAATTCGATAATGTTTTAAAAGCTTTACGTTTCAAAAACTACTACACAAGCAAAAGAAATAATTTATAATCTCAAAATCTATTTAAGCAAATTAAAAGCAAAAAGTGATGTCGCTGAACTTATAACTCAACGAAAAATATTGAATTCCACACATTTTTCCTCCTTACCACCACCCCCCTCTTTACCCTTGAGGAATAAATCCAAAAATGATGACACAATCTGCGCAAATCCCTTAGCAAACATTCCACCCACCCCGACCTCCGTCTCGGCACCTTATCGGAAAATTTCGCCTGACACAATGCAAGAACTGTCTCTTAACCACACAGCAGAAAGAAGGACCATTTCTTCACCCGGAACCGAAGATTGCGTTTTCGGAGGGAGTTCTATGATGTGGTTCTTGAGAGGGGTCGAGGCGACGCCAGCCCAGGGGGGACGCGAGAGAGTTTTGCAAATTCTTCGGTTGCCATTAAATAGTCTTTACGCCAGGCACTAAGAAGAGTTACATTGTTTCTTCTTTCAGCTCGGTTTCTGCTTATCTTTAAAATTAGTCCCCCCCCTAATGATACTGGAACACTTAAAAGAAGGATGTTTGTCGGAAATCTGCATAGACGAAAGGAACAAAGAAAAGTCATTTAGTGAAGTACCACGATCTATCGCCGGTCCGATCTTGGAATTCTACGTCGGTGCTTTCTTTTTAGTGATGGATATCATTCATAGGTTGCCAGTTAAAAATAAGTTTATATATATATATATATATATA